>VCJL01001092.1:1626-13108 GCA_024139405.1 Backusella mclennaniae | reverse complement strand
TTTTTTTTTTTTTTTTTTACTTTATTTTCCTCTCCTTTCTTTTTTTTTTGCTGGCATTAATCATCTTAGGTATATCCTAGAGCCAACTTACCACGAGAATCCTATCGCGGTAATCGATGGGCCTACGAAACCGAATGCAATGTACTTGGTTGGAAACTCGCCTATCTCAACATGGAAGAGATTGCAGGGAAGCGTGGTTTGATTCAACGCGCTGTAGATTCTTATAGAAATCGGTACCCCAGTATGAGATCGCGTAGAGTTGCACGCCAGGAAAAGCTATTAAAGGGAACTTTACGTAAACGAAAGCAGCATAAAGAGGAACCACAGCAACACCTACAAGAACAAGTTCCAAAAACCATTCTTATAGAAGAAAATAATGAAAGCAAATGCCGTATTCGTATCAATATAGAATCGGTGGTGTTGGATGCAATCGATATGGCGTTTAGAAAAAATAACTGTGTTTTCCCCAGATCAATGAATATCCATCCTGAAACCACCCCTACGGTTTCTCAACGAAGATTGGATGAAGCAAAATGCAATGAAATTGGCTGGAAACTCGTAAGTTTTTTTTTTAACTCTTCATTTTTTCTATAATTATCATCATTAAAAAATATACGAATCTAATAATAAATAGGCATGGTTGAATCCACGTCAACTTGCAAATAAAAAAAACTTTTTACAAAGAGCTTTGGATATATATCGATCGCAATTCACAACAGACTTAAAACCACGTAAATATGCATTACGAGTTCCTCCCGCTCCTTTTACTGCTGAAGAAGAAAAAGAAATTACAGGCTCTGAAGATATAAATATGGAGGAGGCCAGTATCACCAAACAAGATGATCAACCAACCATAAATACAAAACTTATTCCTTTAACTGAACAAGCATTGGCAAATCAACAAAAAGAATTGATGGAGTTGGATCATACTAACAACAGTAACCCTCATAACTTTACAACAACAACATCGGAGAGACGAAACTCGGTATCTGGACAATCGTGCTATTCCGGCACAACAGTAACATTGGATTTTCATGACTATTGCTTTTCTCCACCTGCAGAAGAAGAAGATGATGAGATGGGTTCCTTTGAAGATACACTTTTATCTACAGCTGCGAATAGTCCTACTTACATGTCGTCCACCATGTTCGATGATTTGGTGGCATTAGGGTCTTCTTTAGAGTCAAACATGTTAAGACAAGATAAAGATGGCTCATCATTGTCAGATAATAATAATGATGGTTATGAAAATACGATGAGCCAACAAAATTCGCCTAGTCCAAATTACTCTTCAACATCATCATCATCGAACAATACATCATGTTCGTCATCAACAGCATCCTCATCGAATAATAATCAAGTAGAATCATTAAGCATGCTATCATTAAATGAAATGTATCAGCAAGCACTATTATTGGACCCCGCAGCTACCTTATTTAATAACACTAATATAACAGCCAGTAAAGATGATGAAGACACAACTATTTTCGATACTGGTTTTGATGATGCCAACCAACTGTTAAATAAATATGAAACCGTCGATGCAGGCATGGACGACTTTACGGGACCTTTATTAAACCAATTGTTCTAGAAAACGATGGACAGTAATACAAAAACGCACATAGTATCAACTACTTGCTTTTTCTTTTTTTTTAGTAAAAATAGTAGAAGAAAAAGAAGCAAAACAAAAACGAAAACACGCAAAATGAAAATAGAAATCCCCCCTCCCCCATAATAATTGTAATAATAATTTTTTCCTTTCCCCTTTCATTCACGAACAACTCCACTTATATATGTATATTTCAAAAACAATTTGTAAACTGATATATTTAAAAAAAAAAGAAAAAAAAACTCTTATAATAGTGAATAATAATAAAACTCATACATATATACATTTATTAAATATATTATTCGTCCTTTTTATTAAAGATTCTATCCCAATTCCACTTCTTGCGTATAAATGGATGTGCTTCAGTATTAAATACAAACTTATCCAATGACACAACATCTGCTGGACTGAACAAAAGATAAAGATATTTAAAGGTTTCTGCAAGAATAAATGTTTCCATTGTATCCATTTTAAGATTCTTCATAGCGTATTCGTTCTTGGGATCTACATCTACATTGCGAATAGATGCATAACCACTCTCTGTCCTACACCATTTTTCGATGGCCTGGAACATTTCCCAACCGTATTCCTATATTTTATCATCATATTAGTATATAGAAGTAGATATCACTATATTTTGTTGTATTTGGATATATACCTGATATTTTCGATCTCCTGTGATTCTATACATAATAAATAAACTCTCGATGGTTTCTGGTCTCAAATTATACTGTTTATCGACATAAGTCAAGGTAGCAGGACGTTTCTTGACAGATTCTAATTTATAATCCACAGAGTAATCCGTTTTTACTTTACGTACAACTTCATTATCTGAAGTCGTTGATGATGACTTGGCAGATTCATTATACCACCAATCACGAAGCCCTGAAAGATCTTGACGAGATTTACTATAGGTGATTGCGTTGTAGGGTTTAGTATCGGTAATTTGCCATACATCTCCTCCTAATCCAGTGGTGGTTGTGCGATACATGTAAACACATGTCTCCATAAGTCCCTTTGCGATCTCAAGGTCTTCTGGTACATTAAAAGTTTTAGATCCCATTGCCAACATACCAGGTACAAAGCACGTCTTAATTTTTTTTAAAAAAAAAGGTTAATTATTAATCTTTCTTAAAAGAAATAAAAGATATATATCTACCAAGTGATCCATTTGTTTTTTTGCTGTACGACTTTGAGTATTAAAAGGAGGTAATAGTAACATGCCATAACCAGGAATCTGCTGGAGCATGTATTGTTTCATAGCATTGATAGACTCGGTGTCTTTTTTATGTTGATATTGTTATTATAGTGAAAGCAAACCGATTATTTCCTTAATATGACTTACACATTCTTCCATATTGTGGAACGGTTCCATCCATCAAAAGGTGTTCTTTAAGGAAATACTAATTAAAGAGAGAAATAAAACGATTAGTATACATATTTGCATTTCATACCTGACTCTCTATTTACCTCAAAGCCACTATCGCCCATTGCCCCAAATCTACTGGTTTCTGTAAATATTAACGTAAAAGAAATTAGCTTATTTACCTAATTTAGAAATTGTTCCTGAATATTTTTACCATCTTTAAAACGTCCTTGAACAGGATCCATCTCTGTTGGGTAAAGACCTTTTATATATATCCCATGCTCATAACCCATGTTATCTAAATAATCGGTAATTGCCTGTGCCTATTTATATATTTATATACACGTTCTATACCCTGGCTCCCTCTCTACTATACTATTTTACCTTTTGACCATAAATAGGGTTACCAGTAAGTTGAGAGAGCATCATGAATTCAAGCTGAACAGTGGCCACCTCGGCAAACAAAACATCTTTACGCTTTGTTTCATTTCTAAACAAATGGTAAATAAAACAAAGATTGCCATTTCGTGTACTTATTTTACCTTGCAGGATTCCACAATTTATAGGGTAAACCGGAAGGGGTATCAAACGCTGGCAAAAGTTCTTGAGCAAGTTTATCCGCCTTTTGCAACAACATCTCATGTTTTCTATCCGAAAGCTCAAAAGCACTTAAAAGGCCACCCAAATAGCGAATGATGCTCTCAAAGACACTGACATCCTCATCGATCTTGAAACCAATCTTGTTGATGCGCGGCATCAACTTTGCAGCCTCATTATCTAATTCCATTACATACATGGTGCTGAGTGAATCGACGAGTGTGGCGCCCCAGCCGCCAAATGGATCACGAGAACCGTTACTTAAAGGTTTAAGTTCATCATGACCAAGAGCATATTTTTCTATTATTATTATTACAATTATTAGATCATAAATTAAGGGTCAAGTTGTGAGAGAGACTTACTATAGCCGTTCCATCCATGTAAAAACGCTTCCTTTACGGCCAATCTTCTCTCCTCTCTTAATTTTGTATATTCCAGAGGTTCTGGCTCAAAATCATGTTGCATTTGAGGAAGGCCTGAAAGGAAACCGCCAAAACCATTTAATAGTGATTGTTTGCGAGGTGGAGCCAATTTAATACCATCATTATTTTGGTACGGTTTCTTTTTTTCTGTTTCTGGTTTTATTGATACTGCTATAGGTGGTGCTGAAGTGTTTTTAATGTTCCATGTTTGTACAAAAATAAATAATAAAAATACAATAAGTGTTATGAGTCGCCATTTTCGAGGCACTTTAGATATATATGTTGGTGCCATTTTAATAAATTATACAAAGGAGAGTGTTTTCCTCTTTGTTTTGATACAAGAAAAATCAAATAAATACTAAAAAGAAACGATGGAAAGGGGGCAAAAGAAAATTAATTTAGACAAATGTCGAATAATAGCTTTTTTCACTTCTTTTGTACAACCAAACAGCGCAATCTAATATCGGAGTATTATCATCATCACTTACATTTCTTTGCGATGTGTAACATCCAATTTTTTTGAAGAAATAGGTAAAGACATTATTATTGTAAACATTCAAAGAGGAATACAAATCGTCTAAAAAATTAGATTGAGAATCAATAAATGGTTCATTTATTAGTTAAATTGGTTCTTTAAAAAAACTAGACCGTTTTTGTTTTGTTTATAAAAAAGAAAAATGCTCATTGGTTGTACCATTTGCTGTTTATAAATAGCCTTTGGCAAAGTCAAAAAAGAATACAAATCAAGTTTAGTAATGTCCTTTTCTTAATTTATCATTAAAGGAGAAACAATTACATAAGCAGAGATAAAAGTATGTCAGAAAAACTGTATAGAAGGACATATTATTTTTGTTTTTAATGATATGATCAACAAGAATTATTGTGACATTTTATCAGAAAATGAAAAATTCTTGATTTTCTTACCAAAAAGGAAAATATCTTGCTATATCCGATCACAAACAGACTGTACATATTTTATTTTTTGTTTTTAGCATGCACAGTCATTGAGTAGTCATTGAGTAATCATTAAGCATGATGTGATAAACTTTTTAGATAAAATTTACTTTAAATAAGAATACAAATATTAAAACTAAACTAAAGCCTTGATTACCGTATATTAGGTAGTTTATATAAATATATAGATCACTCTAATTTGTAAACACAGTATATTCTCATTTATTTGAACTATTTGGAAGTGATTCCTAATTCTTTTTAAATAATCTCTCCAATATTCGAAAAACTTTTCGTAGTTGCTGAGAGGCAATCACCAATTAGTTGGAAAGCACACTGTGACAGGTATACAAAACTTTTCACTATTTTTGCTATCTCAATCCTTCCTCCCCTTACTGTCCCTTTTTTTTATACTTTTATGAGAGAAGTAATAAGCACGTACCAAAGCGTACGCTCTAAAAGTTTGGCATTTACCCGTTAAACAATATTTTTACCAAACATTTATTCTATATATATAAATGTAATGTAAAAAGCATACATTTATCTATTGTGAATGAAGTTTCCTTCCCCTTCCCCAATCCCTTTTTTCTGTCTCTCTCTTATCCCCATCACTTCTTTCGCTTCTATCTCGCAATTTCTCTACTTTTTTAAACAAAAAAATAATAGAATTACATAAATACTCTAGCAACCTGTGTTTACTCAAATTGAGGGAAAATGATAAGGCAGATTATGATCTTAACAGGTCAATCATCTAGCTAATCGATTACTGTCATTACCATGTATGACAAGGAATCGACTTTTTATTTTAAAAAAAAGACTGTAGAAAAAAAAACGGGATAAGGCTTTGTTGACTAATCAGCTTATATGCACTCCTTGTTCCGTACAAAAACAAATAAGTGGCAAGAGAGAGAGAGAGAGTTGAAAAGAAATGGGAAAAATGTGTGGTTTTTAGAAAATTCAGGAGAAAAAGAAATACCTGGGACAAGTGTGTGAGAGAGACAGGGTATGCATCAGGGCCATCCGTGGAGAGAGGGGGAGGATAAAATGTTTGACTTGCAACATGCTTTTCCTTAATTCATATAAAAAGAAAATGTAAAACAAATAAACTTTCTGATTGTCTCTTTTACTACCTTTTTCTTATTAATTAAAGATATTAAAATGAAACTCACTACTGTGACTACATTAATTACTTTAATAGCTGTTTCCACTGCTTTCAGTCCTTCTCACGACAGGTAAGAAACTACTTGCAAGTAAAATATAAATATTTTCCACACTGAACAAGAAACTCTTTTTCTCAAATTTACTCTGTGATAAATTAATAAAATTAAAATGACAGCATTCAGACTTACCAAACTGATCCCAAACTTGGACAAAGCATTCTTAAGGGACGCCAGCTTAACCCACATAAAGGCATTGAAAAAAGAATGGTAAAACATAATGTTGCACCTGCAGTATCCACGGACTCATATTATCCAGACCCAATGATGAGCACGTTTCAAAAATTCTCCTCACTCATGGCCACCAACAATAATATGCCACCGTCCCTCTTCATGGGACCCCCACAGCCTATGGTTTATTGTGTAAGATATCCATGTCCTAGCATTCAGCCACCTACCCGAATCAGCTCGTCACCACCACGACCACCTCGTCGCTCAAATGGTCATCACCGCCCACCTCCCAGACAATCTAGAACAATGGATACTTCAGAAACAGAAGAACAGACTACCGCACTAGAAGAGGCTCCCTCCCCTAATGAAGAAGGACCAGAAAATATTGAATCTCGTGAGGAAAACGAAAATGAAAATGAAAAACCAGAGAGCACAGAGAATGAAAACGAAAAGAATGAGAATGAGAATGAAAGACCGGAAAAGAAAGAGAAAGAGGAAACTGAGCACAGACCTGGCCCTGGCGAAGAGGCATAGCCCTCCCTTTTTTTGATAATTTTTGTCTTGTCATGTATTGCATTATTTCTTTCATTCATATCAGTCAGATATTCGGATTTTTTTATGCACAATAAAAAGAATATACTCTAACTCGTTAAATATTGTGTTTAAATGATAATAGTGCATTTTATCCAAAATACACTTTTTTTTATTTATTTCTATATTTCAGTCTTTTGTTCTTTTTTTATTATTATAATGATTATGACGGTTATTTTAACTTTTATATTGTGCCAATCTGGAAGGAAACATATACAAATAGAGAATTACAAGCATGGAGCACATGGGAAATTAGTTCTAAAAATTGCCCAAAAATAACAAAATTAATACATCAAACATTTTCTTAATCTCTAGTCATTATTACTTACAAGCTTAGGAAGCTCATAGCCAAAACCGGCCTTCTTCAAAGCCCTCTGTTTCTTTCCATAGTTTTTAGTAAGTTTTTCTTGATGAGCTTTTAATTGATCGACAGTCTTTGTCTTGTTTATCATTTTACGGTTGAGTGCAGTCCAGTTAAAATGCTTGTATTTTTTTTCGGTACCTAAGAATAGATCAGGGTGGATTCGTTCTGGTGGAATAACGACACACTTCAACATCTTTTCAAACAATAAATAGTTATTCATGGTCTCTGCAACGATTCTGGCAACATCTGCTGATTCAAACTCGATATATGCATAATGTCTAGAGTTACCAGTCTTTTTACTGCGAGAGAGACGAAGATTTGTAATGTTACCGAATTGGGTAAAGTAACCACGCATTTCGTCTTCATAGAAACCATGGGGAATATGCCCGAGATAGATGACACCTCTTTCCTCTTCTTCATCAGCCTAGATATGTCATGACAATAGAATCAGTAAAAATACATGCATCTACAATTCTTTTATTATTATACCTTTGGTGAGCTCTTGGTCTTTTTGTCAAAGGATTCCTTGGTCTCTTCTTTGCTCTTCTTCATCTGTTCTTCGTCCAAAATAACCATACTTTCGTTTTTACCAAGAGCATCTTCATCTTCTGAAGAATCTTCCTCGTCACTACTTTGAAGGTCACCCAAAATTTTCTTTCTAAGAGCTTCTTCTTGTTCTTCAGTAAGGTCTTCTACGTCATTCAAAGTCTGTTCTTCTTCTTCTTCTTCTTCGGCTACCTCTTCCTCTTCCTTTTCAACTTCTTTGGCCTCGGCGGCCACCTTCTTTTCTACTACCTTCTTGGACTTCTTTTTAGCAGGCTTGGCCACAACAGCTTCTTTTTCTGAAAAGGTAACAGTCTTTCTCTTTGAGCCAGCAGCGGTAGGTTCCTCTACTGTCTTCTTAGTAACTTTTGTTTCTTTCTTTGATTTAACTGCCATGATCTTTGATCTTTGTTTTTGAGTACTCTGTTGAAGTTAGAAAAAGAATAAAAAAAAAAAATGAAAAAAGGTATAATGGAAAGATGGTCACATTTTACCGTCACATTTTTGAAATCGGTAAATCAAAAAGCCCTCAAACTGATACAGTGCGAACGGTAAATTTTGTCACTTTGAGAAAATTAAATGTCCGTAACTGAAAAAGAGATGTCACTTTTCAAAAAATTAATGGTATTAACCCAAAAATGATTATCCTTTTGAACTAAAAGAAATGTCACAATAAGTTGAATCGAGTTGACCTAAAAATGATATGTATTTTTGACTTCAAAACGACTAGAATGGCATTTTATTATAACATTGAATGATTTGTCGTTTAGAATGACAGGTAAAGTTGTATAGATTTTCAGCAGTTATGGCATTACATGCCTCAGTCAACAGTTTGTGGCGTTCCAATTTTACTCTTAAGGTTGCTTAAAACTGTTCAATTGGGTTTAATTCAGGCGAATATGGAGGTAGACATATCAGCTTATAACCACGACTTTCGGTTTTCCTTATCATCGGTTTTGATTTATGTATAGTGCAGTTATCCATCACCAAATAATTAAGATCCAAGATACAAAGCAGAACATTCATGAATTTGATAAAGTGTGAAGTTGTCGTACCTTTTGAAATCGATTCTGAACTATCTTGTGTATTGCTCTCGTTATTATCATCTACATACTCTGTAGCTGGTTCTTCTATAATAAACTCGTCTGTAATATGTTTTTTGTCCTTTGCTACTTTTCTTTTTTTGGTTGTAGATGCCTTGTTACTTTGAAGCTTCTCTTTTTTTGGTGATGGCTTTTTTATCACTATATGAACGATGCTAGATGCATACAGTCCAGTAACCAAAAAAATGAAAAAGTCAGATTTGTTGTTTAATACTAAAATGTTTGTCGTTGATTTGTCGGTAAAGTACAGACATTTTCCCCCAAGGAACATAAATCACTATTAACAATATTATCTACTCTGTGTTCCTTACAGTATTCACTGAAAAATCATATCTCATTCTTAGACATGGGACAGATGAACTATACAAAAACTTTGAGGTACTCGTCAGTTTTACTTTCAGCACTATATAAAAACATGAGAGGAAGTGTGCGTCGTCTCTTGAACAGCCCGCAAAGTACATTCTTATGATTACAATCTTTTTGATTAAAGTTCCAGGCTATGTTATCTAGTGATTTGGGTGAAATTACTAGTAAAATTAGGGTTTTGGCTGACAATTTTGCAAAGTATTTATCTCAAGAAGCTATAATTTAAAGAGGAAAATTTTATTTACTTGAACTTCAAACGATACAGTTATTTTTTATTATTCCACGAGTGTAATATATTTTTCTTTGTCGTCTTTCAAAGCTATTGTAGGTTTGACGAAATGAGAAAATTCATCAAATAAATTCGGTAGCTCTTCTTCTTCTTCACTTGCTAAGCTTTCTTTGATGCGCTCCTAAAAATATACGATACGATTTAAAGAAGTGGTTAGTAACGTAAATATTTGCTGTTTTAAAATTATTACTTTGAAAGAGAGAAAAGATTCTAAGAATACTTTCATGTCTGTTACTGTTGACTCAAAGCTTGGAAGATATACTTGACCATGTTGAAATATTTATATGTACCATCTACTGTGTCTAAACTCAACGAATTGAAAAAAACGTGTTTACCTAAAACAAGGTGTAATTAGGCGGTTAGAAAAGTTACATGATGTAAGAAAAATATATCTTTTACCGGCAATGATTATGCCAAAAGTCGCAAATTCTTTTGTTGATTTCGCAACTTTCATTCGCAAATGTAACTGGCGCTTACATATCTCAGCAACTCTACATATATCAACATCAGCGAGTTCTTTGCATGTGTTAAGAGGCTTGATTTATAAAGTACCAACTTCAACTCCATTGTGGGTAATAATTAGACAGTCAGGTTGAAAAGCAGTGTAGCCCTGGCGAATTTCTTTAACAGCAAGTGAAGTAGTATCCCTATTATAACATTATAAAATTATATAGTATAATGATATGAATATATATAATGCTCATCTACTTTTGTTATATCTTACCAATCAGCGAATAATATATGATCCATTGAGAAAATATTCTGTAAGATGCCAGAAACATGCTTGATTATATAATCTATTTCAGATTGAGTATACTTGAACTTTACATTATTGCTTTTTCGAACTGGTTCTCTTTTAGCGTTGATGAAGCTATGATGTATCAAGTTAGTAAACGACAATCAATTATTGAAAAGCAAGATATACATGGATGAAAGCATGACATATATGCAAAATTCCTCATTGGAGGTTGGCATAGCGGATGGGATAAAAGCTTCTTTCTTTTCTTTAATAGCCTAAGCAAAAAAAGACCACTTAGCTATCTGTGTAATTAAGAAATATTTCAATGAACTTGTAAGTTCATTTACAGATTGCCATTCTTCTATAATTTTAGATATGTTCTCACTCAATATATATTTTGTCAGAGGTGACACATCTTCTACCTTCATAATATACGAAAGGGAACTATGTTTGGAAAAAAAAATTAGATGGCATTAATTTTGTGTTAGATCACGTACAGTCGATCTTTAACAGCTAGTTTGGTATCCAATTTATTTGGCTTCAAGCTTCTTTGGCTTTGAATTTCACTTATGTCAAGAATATACTTCCTTTTTTTATTTGCAGGTTTTTTTCAACTTTAGATTCGTCTTCTATAAATGCGAAATTATAAGAATATAGCCATATAAATATTTCGATTGATTTTTACCTTTAATGTCTTGTAATAATACACTTTCACTTTCTGCTTGTACTCTGGTTTGATCGTAAATTCGTTTAACTTGTGAATAGCGAGCCTCTAATTTACTCCAGAAGGATTCCGCAGCAGAGTTTTTCAAATACTAAAAGGGTTTTAAATGTCTCATTAAGTCAGTTAAGAAAAAATGCATTGCTTACCTCGAAATCGTTTAAACTTAGGAATGTCAATAATTCATTGACACGTTTTTTATTCTTTTTGGGAGTTTTATTCAACGCGAAACTACCCCTCGTAAAGCATGTTCAGCAGATTGACGAGCCTCAAAATTGAAATACTCGTAGAAAGCAACAAGGCTGAATTTTTCGGAATTCTCTTTCAAATATTGTTTGCAGGATAGCTTTTTGGTGTTTTTAGACATAGTTAGAGCATCCCCAACGGTTTGCTAGAATAGCAGAATTGATAAATCTGGCAATTTAATTTTAAC
>VCJL01001090.1:14145-26025 GCA_024139405.1 Backusella mclennaniae | reverse complement strand
GGGATCATGACACAGGACTCTTAATAAACATCCAATTTTGCCTCGGACAGAGTGACTTTTTGATATTTTCATGGTTTTGCATTTTAATAAATTCTGTATAGGGTTTTATTTCGGAAAAATATTTAACCATTTTCGCTCGACACCTGTATTATTAACTACAATATTTTAAGATATAAAAATGTTTTTTACGCTTAATTAACAATCATATGCCAGTTTCGTCTTCTTTTGTTGGTATTTCACTAAACAAGAACGACATTTAAACATTTTCTTTAAAAAAAAAACGCGGTGATTGAAATGATCAAAAGTGAGAAGAAAAAAATTAAACACGATAAAAAGTTAAATATTATTTTGTGTGATATGCTACAATTATATATTATATTTTGATTACAAGGGTTTGAGTATGTTGGCATGAATTATGGAGTATTGTAAGAGCCTTACTATTTCAGAATAATCTCATGGATTGGCCAACAATATTGATTAGTTGGAATCCTTAAAAAAAAAAATTGGCAAAAGCACCGATTTTAAACTTTTTATATCCATCACTGTGATTGATGATAAGATCTGCTAACTTCTGCTTATGTTATGGCATCCTTTTTATGTACTTGAAATTTAATTGGGTAAAAAAAAAATAGTTTTATGCTTAGAATACCAAAATGGATGATTTAATGCTAATGAAATTGAGTAGAATGAGTTCTATTTAATGTATGTATTTTAAAAGGGTATAAAGGTTACAATTGTGAGGTAGATTATAAGTAATGTGTTGCTTTTCAATGAATCTTAAAAAGGGGGGGGTAACAGTTTGACCTGCATTACCTTCTGGAATCTGTATATTTTGGCGATCAATTTAATACTAGTTGAATGACATTTTGATAATTCAATACCACTCTTCTTGAACTGAACGATGATACAGCTAGCATCGGTAACTCTTGAACATCACCCCATGCTGCAAGTGTTGTTCTCTCATTACTACAAAAGTAATAATCAAATGTATCTGTACACTTCCTTATAATGAAAGCCTGCAGGATATCTCCTATCTAATATAAATGTAGCTTCTTCAAGCGGATTGTTATAATGCAAGACAACACATATTTCATCAACTATAGAGCCGACCAGTTTTAAGTCAAGTAATGATGGAAGACATTCGTAAATCAAAGAGGAGAACTCAGAGATAATTTCACTGCAGTTAATGCTTAGACTTTCAATATAACATTTTCTTATCATATGTAGATCAAATACTACTTAGAAGAAATCAATATCAAATGACTTTACTGAATTAATTTTCTTGAGAAAAGCCATTGATCCAACAAAATAGCCGTCCAATGAAAGTGGATCTAATAATGGAGATGGAATGATTAATGGATGAATGTTTATATACCAATTAGTATCATTAAACATCAGATTCAATTGGATATATTTGCAACTTGTGCGCTCAGTTTGATCCTTTCAATATGAATTGTTATAGTGTGTGGTTTCTTCTTTACATTTGTGTCATTTTAATGACCTTTTACAAATGTCAATTTCCAAGCCACAATAAACCAAGGCCAATCACATAACGTTACTGCAAATTTTTTGTGAAAAATATCAACAAGTTTCAAGTCACCGTACTTTTGCTCCTCCTCTTTCACATTCGACATGCAGGTTTTCGTAAAGTCTCTTGCCGGTAACACTCTTGCCTTTGATGTTACCTCTGCCACTTCCGTTGACAGCGTTAAGGCCATGATTGCCGCCCGTGAGGGTAAGACTCTTTCTTTATGACATTTTCAACGCCACATGACTGGATGGAAAAAAGCGTGAATTATAAGTGTGTTAACAATAACAACAACAGGTATTGATGCTGAATTCCAGTGTCTTTCCTTCGCCGGTAAGTCCCTCATGAACTCTGAGGCTCTTTCTCTCTATGGTGTCCAGGACAACTCCACCCTCCACCTCAACGCCGAGCTCCTCGGTGGTGGTAAGAAGAGAAAGAAGAAGACTTACACTACCCCCAAGAAGATCAAGCACAAGCGCACCAAGGTCAAGATGGCTATCCTCAAGTTCTACAAGGTCGATGAGTCTGGCAAGATCACCCGTCTCCGTCGTGAGTGCCCCAACAACACCTGTGGTGCTGGTGTCTTCATGGCTAAGCACAAGGATCGTCAATACTGTGGCAAGTGTCACTTGACTTATGTCTTCCAAAAGGTAAGATTTTCATAATCAATTGGGGGTGCAATAAAATGGACTGCTTATTGATTGAACTTTTATAACGATAATAGGAAGAACAAGCTTAAATGTCTGTAAATTAAACTTTACATTTTGTTGTTATTCTTGAAATAAAAGGCAATGCCAAAAGGCTTTAAAAAAAATAAGAGTGATTGACAAGTGTGTGTGTGTGTGTGTGTGTGAGTGAGCATTTGTGCCAGTCACAAATCGAGAGTTCTGGAAAAAAAGATGTGAAAATATAAACCCACAAAAACTTTACGTGTTTTTTCTATTTTTTCTTTTTTCTTTTTTGTTTATACCATTTTCACATAAATAAATAATGTCTGACGATAACAAAACCCAAGCTTTGGCCGAAAAGGATCTCGGTAATCAAGCCTACAAGAAGCGCGAGTTTGAAACCGCCCTTACTCACTACAGCAAGGCTTATGAATTGGATGATACAAACATCACTTTCTTAACAAACAAGGCTGGTAAGTATCCATAGAAGCCCACAAAAAGCAAGGTAACTAACTGGCCACTATCACAGCCGTTCTCTTTGAACAAGAAAAATATGACGACTGTATCAAGACTTGTGAAGACGCTATTGAGCGTGGTCGTGAATTGAGATGTGATTACAAGCTGATTGCTAGGTAAAGGATGGAGGGAATAAAACATGTTGAAGAAAACATCACCAACACTTTTGTTATGTATAGAGCTCTTCAACGCATTGGTAATGCTTACGTCAAGTTGGATAAATTGGATGAAGCCATCAAGTACTATGGCAAGTCCTTGACCGAACATCGTACACCAGATACTCTTACTAAGCTTCGTGAGACTGAAAAGCTCAAGAAGGAACAAGAAAAGGTAGCTTACTATAACCCTGAACTTGCAGACAAGGCTCGTGATGAGGGTAACGCGTTGTTCAAGGAAGGCAAATGGTAAATACAATTATAAAAATATTCCCACCTAAACAAACTAAATTTCCTTTTTTTCTATAATAGGCCTGAGGCTGTTGAGAAATACACTGAATCCATCAAGCGTAACGATAAGGATGTCCGTCCATACTCCAACCGTGCTGTCTGTTACTTGAAGTTGATGGCCATCCATGAAGCTGATAAGGATGCCGACAAGTGTATCGAAATCGATCCCACTTTCCCTCGTGGTTACATTCGTAAGGCTGCTGTTCACCTTGTAAAGAAGGAATATTCAGAGGCAATTGAGGCTCTTAACCTTGCTCGTGAAAACGATAAGGATAACAAGTGTTCTCGCGAAATCCAACAACAATTAATGAAGGCCTATGCTGGTATGAACCCAATGGGTGGTGACAGTGGTAATGCTGATGAGTCTCCTGAAGAAACTCTCAAGAGAGCTCAACAAAACCCTGAAATCCAGGTAAGAAACGAGTCATAAGCTGTGTCCTGTTTTTCAATTTACTCATTTTTCTTTTTTCTTAGCGTATTCTTTCTGATCCTGTTATGCAACAAATTCTTCAACAAATGCAAGAAAACCCTATGGCTGCTCAGGAGCATTTGAAGAATCCCCAAATTGCTGCCAATGTTCGCAAGTTGATGCAAGCTGGTATCATTCGTATGGGTTAAAAGGATTGGGAGAAAAAAGGACGTTCATATATAATTAAAGGGTATCCCGTACCTCTCTCGATAATTTTGATTTCTTTTTTTACATAGCATGTTTTCTTTTTTTTTCTTCTTATTACTAAAATGAGCCTTGTACCATTGAGTGTATACATGATATCTTTTTGTTTTATTGTTTGGGTATATTTACAAGAGCGAACATATAAAAAAGGTGTGAAGGGAATATAACTTTACGAAAAAAAAAAAAGGGAGGGGATTTGGTATTTTACATCTATCTAAATTGACTTTACCAGAAAGTGATCTATTTTTTGCTCTTCCATAATGGAAGACTGCGAAACAATTTACGAGACTCTTTCTTTGCAATCGGCTCTGGCTGCGTAGAAGGTAAACTTTCTTCGGAATTCGATTGTTTTTGGGGGAATGAGCTTGAACTATGATTGCGGGCCGAGAATTTACGTGTAATACCAAGCAATGTGTTGCGTCGTCTTCTTTTTTTGGGAACTTGCTGCTCGTCCGAACTCATGGAGGTAACAGCTTCTTTGCTATTGTTACGTTGGAAAGTTGAGCGAAGCAATATCAATGCCTTGTCTCTTTTACTGTTGGATCTTTTACGTCCCATTTGGGTGGTCGGTTTAACAGCTTCGTCATCAGAAAGCGATGCGACAATAGTGGGCACTTCAACAAGAGGTTGTAATTTACTATCGTAACATCCCATATTTCCAGCGCTACGAATGCGTTTAGGTATTTTGCGTTCTGCTTTAATGAACTGGCGGATATCAAAGGGTTGTTTTTTAACTGATGGATACGTTTCCAAAGATTTCAAAATGGGTGCCGAATTTTTTAAAAGTAGAGCGGTAGAAACGGCTGGAGAGACAACTGAAAGTCTATTTTCCCTTTTTTTAGGACATCTTCTTTTAGAGTGTTTAATCTTTCCCTGATACGATCGCCATCGCGTAGTTGCTGGTCTATCATTGACTGATATCTTATTGTAAGCGATATACATAACAGAGTAAAACCAATAAATGTGTGAGTGCAAAACTGCTACCATTGAAACGAGCCCAACCACAGATGTGTGTGTTAGTGACGAAGAAGGGCGTGAGGTTACTGACATTGTATGGGCCATTTTTTCTATTGTATAGTAAGGAAAGGAGAGAAGAAAAAGAAGAAATAAGATGGCCAAAAGGTTAATAGGAAAGAAAGAGGTGCCGAGTATTTTTTATAATGTTCTTGAGTGTCATAATAAAAAAAATTAAAACCACGATATGAAAAGGGAAAGAATGTGAGATCGCAGTAGCTTAAAAAAGACAATATGTCCTATATACACGGTTCTTAATAAAGCAACTTTTTAGTTAATTGCTTACTCGATCTATTTTGGTCACATTGCACAGGGTTTTTTCTGTCAAAAATAGTCTTTTTATGAAAACATGAAAAATAGAACCGCTTTTTAGAATGTCTCAACTCCTTCATGGTTCATGTGGCACGGACTTTTTTGCTTTATTCAATTTATTTTTCATCCAATCATGATATGTTTTTTTTATTCTGTGTTGATTTATTGCTGGCGATCTCCGACTTTGAATCAACAGTTTGTATAGACACAGGTGTCCAATGTATATTGTTGGAATCAAATGATATATTTAATAGTAAATGTGATTTATATAAAACCGAGATTAAACACATCAAAAAACGCTATGAATGTAGAGGGCGTACTTTTGGCTCAATTTAAACTTAAATTAATATATAAATTGTTATAACTTTAAACAACTTAATAGGAACAGTAATTGTACAACAGTGATACTAATATAACACCTTATAAACAAAATGCTGACTGGGTTAACTACTTTTAACAACACAATAAAGTTAAGAATTCGAGGTTTTTATTTCAACACGCACTTAAAAGTATAAAGTTTAACGCTTAAATCTTGATAGCTTATTGATCTAATTAACGTGTATTTCATTCAAGGTCTAGAAGACCTGATACATAAAATAAACATGTAGCTTTCAATCCCTTAAAATACCACTGTTTTATTATATCGAAAGACATATCGTCACTTTAAGCAAGACTTTATAATCACAAAGCGGATTGAAAAAGATCCGGAGTCAAACCTGATACTCTAAACAATAACAATGCAGTATCATTAAAAGTCGCTATTTAATAACAACTTGATAAAAAAAAAAACTGAAATAATACTAAACCACAAAAACATTATTTAAAACTGACTTTTATGTTTATTGATGGTTTTCCCTAAACTAAAACCCCTCACATATTCGCCATCAAATCGCGCTCCTCTTCTTGTTCATTCGCAGCATTCACCGCAGCCATGATCCAGTCAAAGGTATTTTCTTCAAGAGGCGTTTGCCGAATAGATTCAATGATTTCCTGACGTGCTGTCCGACTCTCTTGGTAGTATTTCATTCTCTCCTCGATATTTCTTTTATACTCCTTCCAACACTCGGTTCTACAAAACCGGACCTTGCGAACAGCGTTTTCGTTTTTTAGTTGTACTGTGCTTACCCATTCATGAACATAGGGTCCGTGGCATACAGGACATTTTTGCACAAGGTTGTTTAGAATATCTGTAGTAATGTGTTCAGGGATGGAATCGGTAGGCAAGCTAGATATGTCTGTGATGCTTGATATTAAAAGTCGATATGCAATCTCTCGTAATGAAAGAAACAGGGGAGCAGGTGATGAATTGTTGATCAAAATATTTACAAGGTCGGTATCCAAGATAGAAGCATTATCTTCAGCTTCTTCTTCTTGCTCTGCAACCGTCCCTGATAAGTGCCCTTGAAGTCTATTTTCAAATACACGTAGACTATTTGCTATTTCTGATAATGTTCTATCAATGACACCCGTGTCCTCCTGAGCTGTACTTTGATGGACAGTATCACTATTCCGTGTAACCAAAGACGATGAAGCATATTCTGAGACAGGAACGACAGTTCTGGTCATATTTCGTACCACTTGATGATAGGAGCCACCATTATCTTGGCCCATAGGATGATTGCCACCTAAAGACTGATTAAAGGGGTTCCCTCTTACGATAACTTGAGCTCTATTCTGATCTAATAGGTCAGCAGGTAAAATGAATAATCGATTGTTGCTAATATCAATAAACTCGAGTTTTGACGTGGTTAGTCGCAGCATATCGTCTAAAGTTGTGGTTGATATTGTCGAAATGTGGTTATATGATAAGTCTAATGTTTTTAAATTATCCAAGCGCCTTAGTAGTGCAGTAGGTAAGTGTACAAGATGATTATGAGATAGATTGATATATTCTAGCCATGTATTTTCTTCAAACAGAGTATCCGGTAGCTCTTGAATACGATTGTATGAAACATTCAATTCTTTAAGTGCCGTCAAGGAAGAAATGGTGTCTGGTAATGATGCAAGAAAATTGCCGCCGTAATCCGATCCTAGTTGTAAATTCTGTAGTTTTTCCATGTGATATATAGTATGTGGAAGTGCTTCAATCCTATTATCGTCTAATTTAAGTGTGATCAACTCGGTCAAAAAGTGCGGCATGTCTTCTGGTATGACACTTATTTCATTTTCCGAGAGTACAAGCGACCTTAGCTGTGTTGCATTACTGTAAATTTCATAGGGTATAACTGTCAAATTATTGCTGGAGAGTATAAGGCTTGTTAGGTTGGTAAATCTTATCAAAGCACTGGGGAGAACACTGATATGGTTTCTGGAAGCGTCGAGTTCGTCTACTAGTTGCGATCTTCTCTCATCTATTTGATTGAGATGACGTTCCAGATCCTGAGATGCTAAACCAAGCCGTCTGAAAAGTAAGCGAGTTGTTTTCTGATGCCTAACTTGAGGTCTTTGTTGCAATGTAAGTAATGGGGATGAAGATTGGCTGACATGATCAGAGGCTAATTGCACACCCTGAAGGTGACCACCTCCTGCCAAATAACACGACATTTTGATAATAAAAAGCTATTTGTGAGAGTAAAAGTACCACAAATAAATAGAATAAAGATTAAAAAAAGAAATTTTGAAATGATATGTGTGTAAAGAAAAGAAACAAGAGTAAAAAAATGACCATTCAATTAATTTTTGTATTTGGAATGCAGTGTTTGCAAGTTACACTGGCCATTATTTTTATCTTGTCTTTACAAAAAAAACCAGGTTTTCTCATGATAACTACAAGTGTTTCGATCATTTTTACTAATGGCCATTTTAGTTCTATTCTGCTTTTAAGTAGTGCATCTGATAAGAAAAATCACATCATCAATGGTTTCCAAATATATCCAACTTTATTGGAATGCTGCTGCATCCTGATTTAATTTTTTTTATTATTATTGTATAATCTGTTCTTTTCTTGATTCATGTGGGTGAAGGGAAAAAATAGTGATGAACAATAAGGCTTATATAAACATTTGAGCTTACACAAGTATTGACTTTTAGTGAGAATAAGCAGATTGCGATAAACTCCACTTTTGATTAGCAGAGCTCGAGGCGGAGATTATGATTTTTAAAATATGCATGAATCATATGAGGACTTCAACTTTAAAATTTTAGAAATGCGAAAAGGTACACTTCACAATGGCGTTACTGATACTTTGTTTATAATTTGTTTCCTTTATCTGGCAGTTTGTTATTTTATTTTATTTTCTCTTTCATATCATTATAATATTTGGTTATTCACCTCGCTGTATAAAAGCTATTACTTAGCATTAAAAAAGGACAGTGTGATACCCTGGGCTTCAACTGCAGAGTCGTTTTTTCAGAAATAAACAGGAGGATGTCTCCATGTTTTGGAGTTTGATATGAGTGAATATAAACTAAACTGTTATGTCATCCAGTAAAAAAATATAGTTAAAAAACATTTGTTTGAAAAAAGGATACAATATAAAGCGATACAATTAGCTTCAAACACCATATCTATGTTCCCTCTTCTATCAGACCGTCACCAAAATACTAGGTAAATTTAGGAGGAAGAGAGCAGCTACTAATTGCGCATTACTTTCTATTTTTTTCGAACTAGCCCAATATAAACCTAAAACTCGGAACACCGATTATACATGCTACTGAGAGAATTAAATCGTAAACTTATTATCAAGGACATTAAGATTAATAGAAGTGATTTCTCTTATTCACTGAATGTTTGAAAATTTACCGTAAATAAACAGCAATCTTATCTTTTAATCACTTACTTTTTATTATTTTTTTGATAAGATACCATTGGACGCAGTTAGTTAGTTTCTATTATCTCGCGAATCAATTATAAAAATAATGGTTTTTAGATCTGGATTTTCAGAGTGCAATAAGTATATGCATTTATCCAAAAAAGGTCCTTAAATACATTTGGAAAAAAGAGTCCTGAAATCTAGTGGCCATCCAGTTGGTCATTAATAGTAACGCAAAGTTCGTTGTATATTATCGCAAAACATTGAATTTTTTTGCTTTTTGACAAAGTAGTTGCCATTGAAGCGTATTAATTCGGAACCGATGTTATATTATATATACTCGGTTTGACTTGTATCCATCAGTTAAAACCGTTGGAAGCTTCCACTTTCTTTCATTTTTTTTTTATAAAAGATATTTCTTTAATCATTTTTCAATGTCAAATTGAGTTTATTATGAAAGGTCAAGACATACTATCCCACTTACCACCATATCCACAAAAGGAAAGATCGACAAAAAATCCCGTGATGATCATCTGAATCTCACGTGTGTAATCACGTGATTAATTACAATAAATATGTATTAAAATTTGAATTTTCAGTAAAATGCTTCCTTGGCTCAGTTGGTAGAGCGTCAGTCTCATAATCTGAAGGTCGCCAGTTCGATCCTGGCAGGGAGCATTCCGTGATCAGATCTCTTAATAGATCTATTTCGCTATCCTCTCTTGGGTTTTTACTTCTTTTGTTTTTTTAAAAAACAGACATTTTTCCATTAGTTTCTTATAGGGAATTCATTTGGTTTTTCTAAGGAGTGCTATCCTATAGTAAAACTTTTTTTATGAAATTGTCAGAGCGCGAACACTAGCGATTTCCCAAATCAATCATGCCAATGTTTGATTTGATTATATTAAACTATGAGAGGGGGGCAGTAGAAATACAGGCTTCACAAGTGATTTAAAATAGTAAGTTACATCGATTTAGCACAATGTCTTGAATATCATTGGTTTTAAACTGAGAAGTACTTTTCTATATGTACAAGGTAGATTGCTATTGGAACTATATATATAATTGATCATTATGAATCAGTTCAACATAAACTAGAGCCATGGAATTGTATTTTAGCTTTAGATGGGTTCACACATATCTTGGTAAAAAAGTAAGTCAATGGGTACAAGTGCTATTTTGACTGCCGTTTGCTTTCTAAAACGACAATAGGTGTTTTCAATTCTACTATTGTACTCTCTATCTTACCCCCAAGTACCAATGCATTAGCATAGAAAAAAAAAAGGTTGGAAATATAGACAGCACTTTTTTTCTTTTATTAAAACTTGGAAGGTTATCATACTTTCATGCTAAAAAATAGATATTCACAAATTATAAAAATGGTAATTGTTTTGGGCTGTGTTTTGGCACATGCCATCAAGAAAGTTAGTAAAAAAAAACACAGAAATATAGGAATGCTTTGAGACTTAGAGTAGCAGTTATATATATGGTTTCAACTTATTATAAACTGTTTGTTTTGCCATTCATTTTTTTTCTAAATTATACTTTTATCAGAAATAATACTAACATTGTGTGCAACAAGATCAATGTTTATTTTTGAAATGTGTATTGATGATCTTGCGATACCAATGGTTTCTATTCTATTTCTGTTATATTAGTCAGTGTGAAAATAGACCATCATTTAAAGTTTGGTTTATACTTAGCTGTTTCTGGGCAAGACCAAGTATTTGTATATTGGTTATCAAAGAGAAGGATAGATTGAAGAAATCTCTTAAATAATCTTCCCAAGAATAGAGTGGACTAACCATCAATCATTCTCTCTGTGTCCATGTATTACACCACCCCTAAAATAACATATAAATATAAGATAAAGTAGAAAAAAAAATAAGAAAATAAATAAAAAATCCCATTAAAAGATCCAATGTTTACTTCTATTACCTTTGGACCTGCCCGCCTCGTCATATTTTTATTTCTATTGATTTATACTCTCTTAAATAATGTTTATCAATTATCAAAAGCAGCCGATTTCTCTTTTATTATAATTATAATTGCCTCGATATTTGGAATAATCTATGGTGCTTGCATGTTATCTGTGACTTTATTACCACATAACTCTTTCAGTAACCTTCTTGAAGCTCCATGTACAAAGTTTTTCATACCAGTTGTATTCTTTGGGTGCCCATTCCTCTATTGGCATGGATGATTGGTATTACTGCTTTTGCTGTTTTCGTTGGAAAGAGTATTCAAGTCAGATTGGCATATATTTTAACACTCATCAAATTCATACTGATTGCTGTTGCTACCGCTTTGTACGGAATGGATTTATCTCCATTACCAAACTTACTATATGGTACAAATTACTACCTTTTGTATAGACTCTTGTTTATTGCTATCTTATCATTGAGGTAGATCTATTTCCTCTTGTTTTTCTCTCTGGTGATTCAACACAGACGTCTCCCATCTCCTTTGGGAAGGACTATTTTGATTGGATGCAACTTTCTAATTTACCCAAAGATACTAAATTTCTTTTCTACATATATGATCAAACTGCTTCACAACATTGCTATAAAAACGCTGGCATGGAAAATGAATCAGTATGAGCTAATTTAACCCTTCCAAAGTTACAGCAGCAGCACTCTTTATACAAATAACAGTCAAAGACCAAATAATCCAAATTTATATTACATACCATTGCATTGTATTTACTATATTCATTTAATAATACATTATTTATAAACATTTACTACCGACATCTCTAATCTAGCATAAAGCAGGAGCTCTGCTTTTATAATTGCAAGTATTAGGTAACCATAATAAAACGATAACATTCTTTTTCTTCTAATAAACAAATGGGGAAATGAAATCATGCTGTATAAAACAATCCTTTTTTATGGAAGGTAAAAGTGTATTTAGCAACTGTCCCTTTCAGGAACTCCGATTAAAGTTTAGTTTCTCGCATTATGCTTATGCA
>VCJL01001090.1:0-14116 GCA_024139405.1 Backusella mclennaniae | reverse complement strand
AATTAAAAAAAAAAAAAAAAAAAGTCAACTAGAGTTGACAACAAAAGTTATTATATTCATTTTCGACAACTCTTTTTTCTACTCTTCACTGTGCCAATTTGACACGGTACATAACGATTACTAGTAGAATACATCTCTAACCTTTTTGAAAACAACAACCTCATCTGGAATCACTAGAGATCTGTTTTAGATACCTTTGGTGGTTTATCTTTAGATTGAGGGGTTGTCATGGTTTCTAGACCTTTATCTAGGCTTGTGATACTTCCTTTGACTTGTGATTCCTAGTATGTTCAACCAGGCGGGTCTTTGGGCTTTGCTCATTGAAGAATGCCGTTTCCAGACGGTTTCTGGACTTGTGTTTGTTCCATGTCCATGACTACAAGGTGTGTAGAGTGAACCTTATATCTAGGATGGTTATTCACGTCATTGTCTTCTACCCTTCCACTTCTTTCTCCTTTTTTCGGTATTGTCATATGCTTTAACGACGTGAAAAGACAGACTAAACTTGATCTATTATAGTGATGGCAGGTACCAACTCACTTTAAGGATGAACTGATGTTTATGGGTCTGGGATATTTCCGCCTGATAGAATATGGATTGATCTGCATCTAACCTACTCGAGCGCGGGGGATCTCATTAAGAAGGTTGCCAATTTCCCACTATTTTTTGAGGACCTTCAAGTCCGGCTTGTGAGCCTTCTCGTGGTGGTCCTTCTTAAACAGTTTTTAACTTTAGATTGTATACTAGATCAGTTTTCGTATTCTTTTGTTTTGTTTGACTATTTTATACTTTGATAATAACTTGGTTAACCACAACTTTATTTAAAAATCTATGGGTGACCAAATCTCTTAAAAGGTTTTTATACATCGCGGTTCAAAAAATCAATAGTATTGTATGTTTGGCTTTCATCCGATATTTGGTGTATATAAACCTATCATAGAAACTGTTGTTCATTTCCTTGATAACCATATTTAAACAAAGTCCATATTGAAGGTTGTCCATAATATCATCAAGACTTTTCCCACTTTTGATCGAACCGACTTTTTTTTTTTCTTCAAATAATGTACTCTATTCCAAGAAAGTGGATCCACTTTAATATGTTGATCGGTAAAACTGGACGCCTTTTTGTTTCCTTCATCTAGTATGCATTTCAAGCAAAGTGAGCCATTTCTCAAACAAATTGGGGTAATCTTGATTGAGGAAAAATATCGTGTGACCCTATTTTTGGTGAGAAATAAAGGGCGAGAGAGATGCTTCCAAATACATGTTTTTTTTTTCTAGTACGTCCTTCTATATATTCCATTTATTCATAATCGTTCGATGATAAAGGTCCACTGTTGACTTGATAATTTAAAGAAGCCAAGTTCAAATCTTAAGTTCCATCTATTATCTTAGTGGTTCCATCAAGATCTATCTTTTTTTTTCCATTTTAGTCATTCTTTTGTTTGTACTTGTTTTTTTCGAAAAATATCTTCCTTCACAAGAATGAAACAACAAAGTGAAAGAGATGTTTTAAAAAAGAAAAGAGAATCACTATTTTTTTTTTTCATTCGCTTTTCTCTTTGTTCCCAACAGCTCATATTAGTTACAAACAGGGTATTTTGAAGCTAAGAAAATAAAACTCAGCTTCCGGTGTACAGGAGTTAAGAAATAATTCGCTCTACAGGAGTTACGGCCGGGTATTAATCCTGACTCATTATTTCTCCAATCACTCCATTTGTGTATTTTCCATTAACTCTGTGACCATTTTTTAAATTGAAATAAATATCGATTTGACTGGCTGAGTTTTTTTTGACAACTTACTTCTTTCCATAAAAATAATAAAAATGTCTACTGGACTTCGTAACGCTTTTAAAGCTGCCAAAGAGCAAAGTAAGCCTTTTATTTATTTTACGCATGATGTGAAAGCATTTGACTTATTCAAATCACCTCTATAATAGATAGACCTGCATTCGTCTCATTCATCACTGCTGGTTATCCTACACCCGATCAAACTGTCGAAAACTTGTTGGCTTTAGAAAGAGGTGGTGCTGATGTGATTGAAATTGGTAAAGATATTAGATTAAAGAGGGACAAGTATGGAATACTAAAAGGAATTCATGATTAAACAGGTATTCCTTTCACTGATCCACTTGCTGATGGACCCACTATTCAACGCGCCAGTACAGTAAGTTGTTACACGGATAATAATGCAACAATGACTCATATATAAAAAAACAGGCTGCTTTGAAACACGGTACAGATATTCCCATGTGTCTTGATATGGTACGTAAAGCGCGTACTCGCGGATTGTCCGTGCCCATTGTTTTTATGGGATACTACAACCCCATTCTTGCATACGGAGAAGAAAACATGGTGAAGGATTGTAAAGAGGCTGGTGTCAATGGTTATATTTTGGTTGATTTGCCTCCAGAGGAATCCCATACTTTCCGTAACATTTGTTACAGATATGGCTTGTCTTACATTCCTTTGATTGCTCCTTCTACCACCGAGAAACGTATCGAAATGTTGGCTACATTGGCTGATTCCTTCATCTATGTTATTTCTCGTATGGGTGTCACTGGTGCCAAGGATAGTGTCAACACTGAATTGCCTCAAATTGTTTCCCGTATCAAAAAGTATACCCAGGTTCCCTTGGCTGTTGGTTTTGGTGTATCCACTCGTGAACACTTTGCCGAAGTCGGTGCTCATTCTGAAGGCGTTGTTATTGGTTCGCGTCTCATCACTTTGATTGGTGAATCGGTTGAAAAGAATGAGGATTGTGGAAAGATGATTGAGCAGTATGCTCTTGAGGTATCTGGACGTAAGGAAAGTATTGAGCTTAAGGCTGTTAAGGAAGGTGGTCTTGCTGATCCCGAGGTAAATGATGCTGCTGGTAAGGGTCCTTTCTCCCCTAATGATATCAAGAACTTCTATGCATTGGAAACACGCTTTGGTGATTTTGGTGGTGCTTATGTTCCCGAGGCTTTGGTTGATTGTCTTACTCAACTTGAGACCTGCTTCATCGATGCAATCAACGATCCCGAGTTCAAAAAGGAATTTGAATCTTACTATGACTACATCTCTCGTCCTTCTCAGCTCCAGTTTGCCAATCGTTTGACTGAGGATGTTGGTGGTGCAAAGATTTGGTTGAAGCGCGAAGATTTAAATCACACTGGTTCCCACAAGATTAACAATGCCGTTGGTCAGATTTTGTTAGCCAAGCGTCTTGGTAAGAAGCGTATTATTGCTGAAACTGGTGCTGGTCAGCACGGTGTTGCCACTGCCACTGTCTGTGCAAAGTTTGGTTTGGAATGTGTTGTTTATATGGGTGAGGAAGATTGTCGTCGCCAGGCTCTTAATGTCTTCCGTATGCAAATGTTGGGTGCCACTGTTATACCTGTCAAGGATGGATCTAGAACCTTGAAGGATGCCATTAACGAAGCCATGCGTGACTGGGTTGCTAATGTTTCTACTACTCATTACCTTGTTGGCAGTGCCATTGGTCCTCATCCCTTCCCTCAAATCGTACGTGAATTCCAATCCGTTATTGGTAAAGAAACCAAGCGCCAAATGCAGGAAAAGGTTGGCAAGTTGCCCGATGCTGTTGTTGCCTGTGTTGGTGGTGGTTCCAACTCTATTGGTATGTTCCATCCTTTTGTTAATGATAAGACTGTTCGCATTGTTGGTGTTGAAGCCGCTGGTGATGGTGTCGATACTGAGAAGCACTCGGCCACACTTACCAAGGGTACTCCTGGTGTTCTTCACGGTACTCGTACCTATCTTTTACAAGATGTCAAGGGACAAATCATCGAGACACACTCTGTAAGTGCTGGTTTAGATTATCCCGGTGTTGGACCTGAACACAGTTACTTGAAGGATGCTGGTAGAGCTGAATACCGTACATGTGATGATGCTCAATGCTTGATTGGTTTCAGGAAGTTGACACAGTTGGAAGGTATTATTCCCGCTTTAGAATCGTCTCATGCCATCTATACCGCTATGGAAGTAGCCCGTGAACTCCCCAAGGATAAGGATATTGTTATTTGTCTTTCTGGTAGAGGCGATAAAGATATGCATACCGTTACCGAAGTTCTCCCCACATTGGGTCCCAAAATTGGATGGGATCTTCGCTTCTAAAATACTTTCTTTTTCCCATTTTTTTTTGTACAGTAATAACGTTTAATATTTGTTAAATAAAACGACTTTTTTTCATTTGATTTATACGTAATTTTATTTTATTTTTGTGTTGTTTTTCAATAAAGAATAAGTAAGATAACTATGATGATATCGATAGCAAATAATAATTTTTTTTTGGTTAGAATTGAGCAAATCCAAAGCGAGAATGTTTACGAGTAGGTGGTGAAGCCAACAATGGATTTTGCTTTCCTATGGGATTAGAAAAGGGATTAAATGAACCCGAATAGGCAGGTATTGACGTTGATTGTGATAGGTATTCTAAAGGTGACATTCCTTCTGACAAGGTAAGGCGATCCAATTGAATATCTGGTGTAACAGCTGAATGACGTTCCTCTTCGTCTTCAGAACCACTATATAATTCAGACACACCCACTGGTTCATCTTCAGGATTCAAACTAGATAATTGAGGAGGTAACACGTTTTTAAAAGCATCACCCAACACAAACTTGACAAGGTCATTGTATAAATCGTCTTGTTTTTGTATTGATGGTGATGATTCCTGGTATGTAATATCCTCATCACTTTGCTCCGTTTGTGGAGGCTGTTGTTTTTGTGGCTGTTGTGACTCTTGTGGTTGTATCTGCTGCTGCTGTAAAAATTGCAATTGCTCCTCCTCTTTCTTTTGTTTTAAAAGTTCCTTTCGCTTTTTCTTTTCTAATTTACGTTTCAAAGCTGAAGGTGACAAGGGTTGTTTTTGTAATTGCTGTTGTTGAGCAGCCAAAGCAGACAAAGGAGGTCCAAAAGCATCAGATGCTAATGTACGACCGGGAAGGACACTTGATTTTAAAGTAGGTGTAACAGGAGTGCTATTCCCTGTTTTTCCCCATGATGCCGTAGCTGGTAACGCAGACCGCTCATCATCAATATGATTGTAATTGGTTGCTCGATACGTTGATTCTGAAGTGTTGCTTCTTTTACTAGAACCGGAAGGATAGTCAGCATGTGATATTGAAGGCGAGGCATGATAAGAGCTGGATTGGGATCCATGGTATTCTTCATCAGAATCGTCTTCTTGTGATATTTGGTCACGCATGCGATGCTTACTAAAAATAAAAAGAGAACCGGTTATATACAAGTATCTATGTATGCACATTGATGACTTACCCAGTAGCCAATTCTTCCTTTGATATCGTATCGGCATCTTCTCCAGGCTCGTGCAAGTATAGACAATTGGGGTTTGGACATGCCATGTTCCTTAAATAGTAAGTACAATACTTTGTTGTACCATAAGATGCTCTAAAAATAATCAAGATCAAATAAGAATTACGGGACTTGAGTGATGCTTGTTTGTGTGTTTACCTTAATATTCGGCCCACCATGACACTTCCATCCACAGCATGAATTGCTTTTGTTGCATCCTCTTTCTTGGCATAGGTGACATACACCGCAGCACTAGGTTGCATGGTGGTGGTGCCATTGGCATGAGATGTAGGTGCAATTTGTCTCTTGTTGATTACGGTTTTTGCAATCTTTCCAAACTGACCAAAATAGTCGGTAGATCGAATAATCTATTAAAAGGGGGATTTTTTTTTCAAGTATGAGTGATATTTATTATTTGTAGTTAAAGAAGTTGTCGAATTTTTACTTCTTCTGTTGCCAATTTTGGATGTAGACCGATGATGTAGACAAGGTTCTTTTGGACAACTCGCATACTAGCCAAGTGACGTCGATTGGCTGTTTCCATATCTTTTTGCTGTCGCTCTTTTTCTTTTCTTTCTCTACGAATGCGTGCGATTCTATTTTGAAAGAATTGGACTTGATTAACAAAAGTATTATAAAGGTACTTTTTTTTACTACTTACTCATCAGCACTAACGGGTTGGAATTCAGCATTCTGATCGGAATACTCTCTGCGACTACGTTAAACACTTGTTAAAAAAAAAAAAAATAATCGAGAAAGCAGGATAAGTAGGTACCATGCAGGACAACGCCCGTTCAAGTTTTCTCTAATATGATGCCAGCAGAAACGACAAATCTATTGTTAATAAAGAGAAATAAGTATACACCACATACACTCCTTGTTATTTGTCATGATTTATAATGAATATGTGACATTACTTGATAACCACAAGGACAAGGCTTAAAGTTTCTATCTGCAATATCCAACTCTTCCATACATAATGGACAGTCTATGTCCTCGTCTTCGGAAAAGTACATGTCTACTTGTTGCTTAGTACAAGTTTATAAAATTAAATAAGAGAAAAAAGAGAAAAAAGAGTAAAAATAAGACTTGTAAAAAAAAATAAAAAAATAAGGTAACTTTTTTCTGTTTTTTTAAAGTTAAAACTCAGTTTATAGGTTTTTTTTTTATCCTTGACCCTCTAAAGATCACTACTACTACTACCACTATCTCTTGCATCATCATTGGCAGTTTTCTTCTTCTTCTTTTTCTTCTTCTTCTTTTTACTTTTAGAAGACTCGGGTTCTTCAGCCGTTAAGCTTTCACCCCACATAAGATCCATAGGAAAACCTTGATCATTGTTTGAATGAGAAGAGGATAATGAATCTGATTGGCTATCGGAATGATACGAGTTTCTACGCGACAAGTAACTAAAAGGTGTTTCCATCCCATCATTTCTGGGACTCTCTTTAAAGCCTAAACAGTATGCAACTATATATATTTTAATTAGTACTGGAAATATGGAATATGTTTGAGATATCTTACAGTCACTTCCCAGGTCAATACCCGACGCTTCATCGTTATCAGCAGCATTGCTCATCAATGGCAATGTTCCAGTGTAAGGCGAAAAGTGCACGACCTGAATAGGAGGGCTAGGACCCAAGTGGGCTGGGGGTCGAGGACATGCGTCAAGTTTCCATGAATAAATGTGTTCTGTTTGGGCGAGGGTTTGTTTTCTCAAAGTAGGAAGGAATTCCTGAAAGCGTGGATGGTCGGCAACGATACGTGTGATTAATTCAGAATGATGGGCATCTGCCATCAACCGAAGTTGGTTTAATATTAAGAGTATAAATCCACGAGTTTCTATTGTATTGATCTAGATAAGTAACCCCGTTACAATTAGAACGGGTTTTATTACCTGTGACACGTTTTTTATCTTGATATTCATCCACCAGTCTTGTAACTAGAGATTGTTTTCTTATCAATGCAAGAAGTGCTGGTTCATAGTCTGTACTCAGTACCAAACAAACGATTCTATAAAATAAAGTATGATAAATGTTGCTTAATCTATTTATTTAGTTAGTATATATACTTTTATTATTATCAAGTATTGTGATACATTACGACTTTTCAAAAAATGAGTTTACTAATATTTTCCAAAACGAAGTATTTATAGACGCCAGCATCTCGTTTTTATCGTTTGCATTGTATAGTATTTGATAAATAATATCAATTAATTCTATATCAGAGCAAGACAGTGGCTTGCTATGTTCAGGAGTTTATTGTCAGTCTTTTTCTTCTACTTAATGTTGTATATCAATTTACCTCTTTGTTTCTGGTGAGCTACGATCATGACTGAATACTAAAGAAAGGTTAGAAATGTATTTGGAAACAAGTGTTTGTGCATGCATCGATATGTTGTAAAGAGGCCCTTGTATTGGTTGGGTCACAGAGGCAGTGGTAGCAACTGTTCTTATTGTCAACAGACCACTGATAAATGAAGTATATTTAATAATATGTCACTTGATTTTATCATTGGTTTACCTTTTCACAAGTAATTTTATAATATGGATTGTGCGTTCACGATCCTTTGATGGAGGGTTCTTTATCACAGTCTTAAATAATAATAATAATAATATCAGTGTCTCATACCCAATTAATAATATTTTCTTTCCTTCTTACATTTGCCAATAGTTCAATCATATCCGATCCTCTCTCCGTTTTTAATGATGCAAAAAGAACATCACCATTATCAACCTGAGATGCCTCTTCTATAACACGAATGAAAAACTCTTGTGATGCTTCTACAAACGCAGGATATTCTAATAATAAATAAAGTTAAAGTGTTGTCACTTTAATACTGATTCATTTTTTACCCTTTAACTGAATTGCCTCAATCATCCATTCCAAAAATCCCAATTTTTGTAATTCCTTATGCGCAGCCTCTCTTTGAGCCTTTGCTTCTGGATTAATGTCGCGCACAAAAATAAGATTCAAAACAGCCTCCATCACCGGGCCCTCATTCATGTAAGGCAGCATGTAATCAAATAATAGTGTAGCATTGTTGCGTAAAACAACATAATCCAACATATCGCAGGGATTTCGTCTTGCCAAATGTTGAAATACTTTGAAGAAATGATGAAAATTTCCATTGGAATTTGGCATAAACGTCTCAAACAAGTGCTGGACTAAGAATTGCTTTATAAATGATGGTGTCCTTTATTTTGTTGTTTAGGATACCAAACTTACCAATTGTGTAAAACTTTGAATTTTGAACCCATAAATGATTGGCTGTTGTACCAGATAAAAGTTCCATAGCATGATATGATCTTTTCATTGCATCTAAATCACTTGTGTCTCTTTCATGCTTGCTGTATTCTATCTTTTCACTCAAATTGCATTCTTTCAAGTCTATGTGTGCTTCACTTTCGTTCAGTCGAGATACGTGTGACATTAGAATGTCCATCATTCCTTTTTTTTTATATTTAAAAAGAAGCATTAGAACAGTAAAACAAGTTATTCTCTTTCTCCCTCTCTTTATTTACCCTCAAGAAATAACACATTGACTATTTTGGAATCTAGTCTTGGAGTAGAGATTTGGAGCAGTTTTTGAATAAGAGTAACAGAAGTTGTCTTGAAGTCTGTTGCAGGCCTCTTGGTTTCTGGAATAGCCTCGTCTACTTCTGAAGAAGACTCTTCTTTCTCAGAGTCTGTCAGCCTGTTGCCTTTTTCTTCATTACTAGGCTTATTCATAAGAAAAAAAATATAAGGTTACAACGAAGAAAAAAAAAAATAGAACGAGTCAGCCGCAATCTTGGTTTTTTATCTCTCTCTTTTCGACCAATCAAAAAACAATTCTTTTTTTCAAGACTGAAACGAAAGCATTTCGATTTCACAAAATACATTTGATATCAAGTAAAAGATTACAATAGATGTTTTTATTTTCTCTTCAAAGCATCCAAGCGTCTTGCTAATGCCTCAAAATCATTAGGGTCCTCAGCAGGAGTGGTGTTTGTAGGTTTCTTTAAGGGGGATATGGATGGTATCTCTGGTAACTCAAGCTGAAGATCTTGTTTCGGTTCTGGATTTTGTAATGGAGGTAGTAACTAAATAATAGAAAGATAATGATGAGTTACCATGACGATGAAAAGATGGTTGTTTATTCTTACCTCTGCTTGACCACCACCACCACCACCACCGCCACTGGTTTGATCGTCATTATTATCATCATCTTCCTCTTCTTCTTCTTCTTCATCATGGATCAAGATATCAGACAACCAAGGCACATCATAGGATCTTGCAATCTCTTCGAGATAGCGTTCCACCAGAAAGGACTCGGGTGCGTTTACTTGTAATTTCATAACAACCTAACCATATCAAAACATAAATAAAACATACACATGCAACACAATCATCATTCTTACTTTAGGGTCCACCCGTTCATCCTCATTTTCCAACGCCTGCGTCATAAACTCTTTGCCAAACTTGGCTGCCAACTGATCTCTTACCTATAGCAATCACCGTTAGTATTTTCTCAACTTGTCGTAATTTCAAATCATACCAAACCAAGCTCTTTTGCTTCACCTACGCGTGGCGCAGCCCATATGATGGTATTGACTGCTCCTTCGAGACTTGGCTCGCAATTTCTAAATATAATTTGTATGAATAAACCTCTCTCTCTCTCTTTTTTTTTCTTTATTTACTTGTATTGGTCCAATAGACCAAAACGAGCGAGTATCAAGTCACAGTAAAGCTCTAGACTTTCCAGAGCTTCTTGTAAGAGGTCATCTCTAATGATGTGCTCGACTCTTATGCGTGCACTTTGTACCTTTCCTTTTTCCAACAAGATCGCTATTTCTCGTCGACTTTGTTGGTTAAGGGAAGCCTTCTTGCCCTGAAGCATCTTTAGTCTGCTGATGCATAGCTTTAATTGTACTTTAAGTCGAGAAGAATTGTACATGTCGAATACTAAAAGATTGGAAATATAAAAGGTCGATAAAAACGTACTCCGAGTTGAGTTTTTGTTGCTGCTTAAACCACTTGGACACGTGATCCTCGTTTTTGCTCTCCTCTCCCCCCTTTCTTGTTGAGATTATTTTCTCTCTTTCACTCTGTTTTTTTATTTACAAATAAGCTCTTTTGATTGAATGGCACCCACTGTCCGTTTAACAGATGAGGCAGAGTCTGATCCAAATATTCGTTTGGTAGATCCACCTCGACGCTCCAATCTCAATGATGAGATTCGTATATTTGATGGCAAAAACTCACCACAAAATATTTCAGCATACGGCTTTTTACTTGGTATGGTGTGCAGTGCCGGTATCATGTATGCTTACAACGCCAAAACAGAAATCCCTCAATTTGGCATCTTTTTGTCGGCTTTGGCGCTGTTTCACTTTTTGGAATATATTGCAACCGCACTATTCAACCCAGATAAACTCACATTAGACTGTAAAGTTGATTTTAAAACTATGAATTTATATATGTTTATTTATTTATTTATGTATTATTATTAGCTTACTTGATCAATCACAGTCCACACTATCATGCCGCTCATGCTGCCGCCTTGATTGAGTTTTTGGTCGAGTATTACTTCTTCCCCAATTGGAAAGGGTTTGGATGGATCAATTATGTTGGTAAAGTATACATTTGTATCACCAATGGCAAGATGCAACAAATTAATGCTGTATTTTGTTGTCAGGGTTTATTTTAGTGCTTGTAGGCCAAGGGTGTCGCACAGTTGCCATGTTTTCTGCCAGACACAACTTTTCTCATCACATTGTGGACCACAAAGAAAGTGACCATGTCTTGGTGCAACATGGTATTTACAGGTAAAATGAAAATATCAAATTCAATGCCAAAACTGAAATAATAATAATAATAATAATAATAATTAAATGGTGCCTTTTCTTTAGTGTAATGCGCCATCCTTCCTATTTTGGTTTCTATTGGTGGGCTGTAGGCGTTCAGTTCTTGTTGTTGAATCCTATTTGCCTTGGTTTGTTCATTTATTGGCTTCAACGCTTCTTTTCTGAGCGTATTTCTTACGAGGAATACACTTTACTCCGCTTCTTTGGTCAGGAGTGGACCAAATATAAAGAAAAAACACCAACTTTGATGCCTTTTATTCCATAACAACAACAAAAACAACCAAAAATAAAAAAAATAGACTGTAAACAAGAATGTGCATTCCATTTCCTATCGAGTACAACCATTTAGGAGTGTGGGTCACGAGTTGGGTTTCGAACGAGATGACTTTGCTATAAATGGTCCGTTTTTCTTTATCTCGCACCTTTTTTTATTTTTGTTTTTTCATCATATTCTCACGAATCCAAAGCTTTTTTTACTTGTTCTTTTCTTCTTGTTTTACTTTAATGTCACCTCAAGAGTCTTGTTTTTTAAAACTACCAAACGAGATATTAGAGCACATCATTCATGTATCCTCCATCATACATAACGAGCAAGAGCACCAGTTCTTTGGTTGGTCGTATCCAGAACACAGTTACAATCATCTCAAATCAATAGCACTTTGCTGTCGCAGATTATACGTATTATGTGCACCGTTTTTATGGAAAGACAAGGAGTTTATTCTCCCCCGTGAAGATGACGAAAAGAGTGAAAATGCCAGTATACAGATGGCCACAGATATTCTTTCAAGAAAGGCGCTTTTTCAGCATGATCATCATTTAGGCGACTACGTTCGTTCGCTTAGTCGAGACCTCACCAACGGTCCCCATTACGATCTGCAGAATTCGCGACTGATGGCTCAACTTGTATGCAACCTACGCGCCCTCCGAATAGATTTCCATCCCACATTTCGAACAGAGCAGTATGGACTACGCTACTTTGCCGAATATTGTCCTCATCTCTGCGAGCTTTATCTCAGTCACTGTCGAGATACCTTTGACGATTTTAAATCACTGTGTGAATTTAATAAAAGTTTGATTTCGCTTACACTTACAGACTGTACAATAAAAGAAAATACTTTGAATTCTACATGTAGAATCTTGAAACCATCGTTACGGCATTTGCTATTACAAAGAGTATTGATTGAGCCTCCGTCAGCACAAAAATCAAACTCTCATCTTATGAATACCACACAATTTATACATCCTTTTCATTTCCAAGATATAAAAGCAACCCCTATCCCTCAAAATACTTATATAGAATTGATCCAAAATCAGAATCTCACCCAGTTATGTCTATCCGATGCTATATCCTTTTCCGTCCTAAAGATAATGGTACGTGACTCTCCATTTCTTGAAAAGCTTACCATCATATTAGATGAAATCAACCCTTTTCTAGTCACTCTCTCCTTGGCAAAAATCGCAGAACTCAGTCATCTTACCGTGCTTTCGCTTTCTTTCCAAAGATACTTTCCCCTGCCCAGATCGTTTGAACGACTCCCTTGTCATGCTCCTACTCAGGCTTGGTCCGACCTTGCTTGCTCTTTACCAAACTTACGTTTCCTCTATGTCTCGGCCGCACGCGTATTGGCATCCAGCTTATTTTTCAAAAACTTGATTGACCACCATACACTTCTCTCTTATATTGTCATCCATAACATTGGCTTGGTTTCTCAGTCGCGCACAGAAAAGCTGTTGGAGTTGACGGAGGAGAAACAGGAATATCAGGAAGAGAAAGTGAGGGATATTTATTGGGAGGAGTCGAGAGCAGTGACGTATTCTATATCTGAATGGAGCTCAAATGAAGCAGCATATTCTTCTGCTGACGCTTATCTTTGTACATTCAAAGAAGCTAAAGCGACCGGATTAGGTTGCTTTGATGAATCAGATCAAGTGTGCTTTATCAAAGGCTATTCCTAATATGGATGCGAGTGGCGTCGTGCTGTTTGAAGTCTATTGTCTCAAAAATAAAATGATTTATGAAATAATAATAAAAATAGTGTGATTATTCGCGAGTATTCATACTCGCGAATACGTTGGGTGAATAGAGATTATTCAGAAAAGAAATGAGAGTTACTTGGAGGTGGAGAACACAATAACCAAAAAAAAAAAAACTCATTTAACTGAAATAAGCAAGTCATGGCTTTTAAAGATTAGGTTTGATGCATCAAGTATGCTTTTGACTTTAAAATAGCTATCACTGTAATTTTAACACTGTTTCCTTTTTGGTTTTATACAAAAAGTGATAAACAGTGATACATTCAAAGAAAAAAAAAGATCAAGAAGAGTCTATTATAAAGTTAAAGTTACAGGCTTAAGAAAAAAAATGTCGTCTGGTTATCTCTTTTCTTGATTTAGGTTTCTCAGAAAACACCGTCACGTTTAATGAGATTTCGTCATCAAAAACAAAATAGATTTTTTTTTGTATAAATAAGATGATTTTTTTTAATTTTTTGACAACATTCTTTTTTTCAAAAAAATTTTTTTTCCTACTATTTTATCATATGACCTACGAAAGAAATACCAGTCAAGGAATCAAGCATTGGCTCACCACTGAATTAAGTGCACCAGGATGGAACTCTGCTGCCGTAGCAAAATTGCTAACGGATGAGGCGATGGCTACTATTTTACAACAATATAATGAATTTGACAGTACAACCAAGCAGGGTATTTTATTAGCGTCATTATATGTTACAAAAGCAGACTTTTTAGCTGTAAAGGAAACTTTGACAAAGGTAAAGTACGAATACTGAATTTTACGTGTGTGTATGAGATAAAACCTACGAGGGAGAGTCTTTCCATTTTTGTTTGATATATTATGCATGCCTTTATTTTTTTTTTGGGAAGGGGGAAATGATAAAGTTTTTTTTTATCAATTCTTTTTTCTTTGCCTCTGTCTTTTTTTTTTTTTT
>VCJL01001080.1:659-11250 GCA_024139405.1 Backusella mclennaniae | reverse complement strand
CCTTCTTGAGGATCAAAGTAAAATGGTTTTGTAAACAACCCATATAGAAGAAAGAAAAAAAAAATGAAATTAAACATCGACGATAAAGAAATACGATTTTGCATTTTCTATTAAAAAAAGGAGAGGGACGGGAAGAATCAGAAATGGGGTGAGCACGCTATTGGAAGGGGAAACTTTAATTTTGTTATGTAATGGACAAAACTCTAGAGTGATCAATTTGTCCACTCTATCCTTTTCAAATAGAAGAAAATAAATGGATATCAGATCAAAGAAATCTTGTTTTATTAGCTTGTAAGGTATATTTTTTGTTGGGGATGTACTTGAAGCAATGTGTAGATTCCTGGCAAACAAGTATTACGTATTGATTTCATTTTTTTTTTTATTTGTTTGGTTTCACTTCCTTTACTCCAGAACTTCCTAAATACGGGAGTTTGTATTGTTATTTCCATTGAACGCCTAGATTTCGCGTATTATGATCACCTTGCTCTTCAAAAAAAGGATGGCCAATGAAAAAATAGTTCTATTGCCTTTTTTCCCCTTCAATCAAGGAATTTTTCGGATTTCTTTACATCGATATAGAATTTGTTCTTCAAGGTGATTTCTTTTGTACTAAACTTTAATTTATGGGGTGGAGCCCTTCTTCCTAAAACGGTAATTACCTCAGAGGTTTCAATGGAGTTTCTCTTTTTTTCTTTTTCCTTGATTCATATCAAGGAGAATTTTAATTAATTTAATTTATTATTCCACTTGTATATAAAGACGAGTTGCTGTTATGATATATCAGTGTAAGGTCCTATTTTTAAAGAAAAAAAAAAGCTGTCAATAAAGTGCTCCATCCAGAAAGTGGGACTGAAAAAGGGGGGACGCGGACAAAAAGGGGGGGGAGAGGAAACCCTTCTAGACAAAATTTTAAAAAAAAAAAAAGGGTTGTCTGCATTGTTCACTTTTGATACCCAGACTGTCACGGAGAAAGAAAAATGAACGGGTGGCTGTTAAATTAAAAACATTTAAATATGGAATAAATCAGAGACACTTTACAACTCTCATCATTCTTTTTTTCATTTCATTTCATTTTTTTCCAGATTAATATTAAAAGTCAATTCTAAACAAAAAAAAAGTTCCATAATGGATTCGAGGACTGCAAAACTTCATACGTTTGTCATCATCTGTGCGATGGTGGCCTCTCTTGGTTCATTCAACTCTGGTTTCAATACCTCTGCATTGAATATCCCCGGTAGTTATGTCAGAAACTGTCCAGATGTACCAGCTGGTGTTGTCACTTATTATCCCAACTCTCCTCTTCCTGAATGTATTCCCATGTCTGATTGGGTTTGGTAAGTTAAAAAGTATGGGTAGCAATTAGAAATACTAAATGTGCGATTTTAGGGGTGCTGTCAACGGTATGTTTGCTATTGGCGGTCTTATCGGTGCCATGGCAAATGGCTACATGTCTGAACGCTTTGGCCGTCGTGACTCTATGATTCTCATGAATATCAATTTCTTTATTGGTGCCATCCTTCTCTCCCTTGCTACCTCATCTGCCCAGTTTGCCATTGGCCGTATTTTTGTTGGTGTTGGTAGTGGTTTCATGACCTGTGTCATTGGTATCTATGTCGCTGAAATCTCTCCACCAAAGTACCGTGGTGCTCTTACCTCTCTCCTTCAATTGTTTACTACCCTCGGTATTCTCATCATCATGTTGATCTCACTTGGTTTGAGTTCTTCTATTGGATGGCGTATCATTGTTATCATTACTATTGTACCAACTATCGGTCAGATGGTGCTCTTGCCCTTCTGTGCTAGATCTCCTCGCTGGCTTATTAGTAAGAACAGACTTGATGAAGCCCGTGTTCAATTCCTTCGTCTTCGCCATGGTGATGTTGAGGCTGAATTTAACGAAATCATTGTCAGTCTTAATAGCAATGGTGCTGATAAAATCGTCACTGACAAGGACTCTGCTACCGGACTCAATGATGCCGAAAATGGCGAGAAGGACGTCAACCCAGAGGGTGCTGCTTTTGAGTCCCAGACAAAGCTTAATCTTATTCAGGTCTTGTCCATCCCCGTTTTGGCTACCTTGTCTTTCAAGCTGTTCTTTGTCCATGCCCTTTCTCAGTTGACTGGTATCAATGCCATCATGTATTATTCTACCACCATTTTTGAAGCCTCCTTTGGTGACAATGCCAAGTATGTCAGTTGTGGTGTGTCTGCATTGAATGTGGTCATTACTGTTGTTGGCCTTTCCTTGATTGATCGCTTGGGTCGTAAGACATTGTTGTTGATTTCTCTTGCTGGTATGACCCTTTTCCAGGTCATCATGACCATTGCTATGCGCTTTGATGTCTCTGCCCTTCAGGTAGTTTGTATCATGCTTTACGTTGCCTCATTTGCCATTGGATACGGTATGGTTCCCTTTGTCATTGTCAGTGAATGTTTCCCCACTTATGCTGTTGGCTCGGCCTCTTCTGCCTGTTTGGCCATCAACTGGCTGTGTAACTTTATCATTGGTCTCATCTTCCCTACCTTATTGAGTGCCTGTGGTGCCTATGTCTTTTTGATCTTTGCCGGTCTTGCCTTGGTTGCCTTTGCATTTGTATGGGTGTTTATTCCCGAGACCAAACAAAAGTCCCTTGATGATATTGGTCGCCAACTTGGCTGGTATGGTATTAACATTGTTGAGGAACTCCAGAAGAAGAAGGAGCGCAAGTAAACCTGAATGTATTTTTTATTATTATTTTTATTACCATTTCGCTTTCTTTTTGAGGAGGGCATACTTTATTACTTTATTCTCTTTTGTATTATAACCTTGTAAAAATATATTTCTTCTTACACTTATTACTTTAATTTTCTTTTTATTATTAAATAAACTTTTAGTACTTTTTTAACACTTATAAACAATGCGACCTTTTCTTTAAATCAATTTCTGTATTTCGATCATTCTTTACTTTCTCAAGTGTTGTTTGGAAAGTATTCGAGTAATAATTGAATTTAGGTACTGGTATTTATGTTCATGATAGCTTCTATGATACAGAATGCTTTTAACTCTTCTTATTATAATTATTATTGTGAAGTTTATGCTATAGCGAAATATATAATCCATGATTTAAAAACATCAGCAGACGTATTTTAATCAATCAAGTCATCTAGTTAAAGTTTACATGATAGAACATCACAAAGACAGTCGAACTTTGTTGGTGTAACTTTTGTTCTCTGATGAAAACTAAGATCTAAATTTAAATTGATGCCACCAACTAAAACTTTCCATCTGTTTGGCGTTTTATACGGAGTTGTGTGCATGCCAATAGTCTTAGAAATTGAACAGTGATAAATTTGGGTTTACAAGTCCCATGATCAGATCTGAGGCCGACAGTCTAACAGGGTCTTCGAAGTATAAAACGCATTCACTGCAGAGTTTTTTTTTTTATCTTCTTTTCATTTTTCATTTTTAAAATGGACAATAAAGATATGCACAAACTTTCTAAAGAGAATAAAAAAGACACTAATAAAGAGCCAGTCTTTGGAGGATACACTGACTCTGAACTATTTCTAGCCTTACAAGGTAAGATGATTCATATTGAATCAACATTTAAGGAGCGAGGTTATTCAGTGACTTAAATGTAATAAAAAACAAGAGGATGGAATTGAAGTAACAGAACAAGAGATTCAAATGGCAAGAGAAAATGATCCCGGTATACTTTATAAAATTAGCGGTGATTACTACGGGGCGAAAAGCGACGATAAAGCATTTGCATGGTTATACAAAGCAGAATATAAAACCATCCAGGGCGATGATACAATCAATGATATAAAAAACGACCAAAACCAACCTTCTACTTCAACACCTAACATTGATGAACGTATCAATAAATTGATAACCGGAAAAAATTAGGATATGGAGCAGATATTTCAACTAAAGACGAGTTTAATGGAAAAGAAATATGAAGAGAATAAAGTGAGGATTGATGCTTTACAGAATGAACTTGTCACTTTAAAACAAGAAAAACTTCAACATAATGAAGAAAACAAAGAACTCAGAGATGAATTGGCTAGACTAAAAGCAGAAATACAAGGTAACGCTAACAATGACTGTAACTACGCTTGATTTGATAATGAGAATGAAAATTGTATTAATTATGACACTGAATATAGTAACAGTGAAAAAGAGGATGTAGAAAAAGACAAAGACGAAGATAATGTTAAAACCAGTACGTAACACAACAAAAATCATCATCAATGCATCGAAACCTACTCCAACCAACTGCAACTCATCTGATGGCGAATTTCCTGGAAATTATATTTATTTTTAACAAATGATGCAATGAGAATGATAAGTGGATTTATACCAGATGCGCATCTCTATGTTAAGCTTTATTGGAAGCTTATGAAAAATATAAACATTTGCAAATAAAATACCTTTATCTTTGGAATTAACAAACAACAAGTCCAATATTTTTTATCTTTTAATGCTTATTTATGAAAAATCTACAGCATTCTAAATTGTATTTAGTGTTAAATAGCTTTTTCCAAAGTACTCGATTTGGTTCTATCTTTCATTTATCCTAAAGTTAATTTTACATCCAATAGGATTTAAAGATTGGGCTGCCAACTTGTATCAGTCAGAATGTTTTTATTGGAACAAACCAACCAATGGTGGCTTTTAATTTTTTTAATGCACAAAGAATCAGTTTATATTTTAAGTGGTAATAGAAATAAAGATTCTGTTTATATCGTGTTATTAAAGCTGGATTATATTTAACATGGTAAGGTATGGAAAGGATCTTTTCTCATGTGGTCAATACTTCATCAGGTTTTTAGGTAAACTGTTTTATACTTGCGGGACATCCTCTACATGTTTTTCGTTAATATACAACTTGAATGATTTTATTGTGGCCATCAGGTTGTTCTTGGTATTATTGCATAATGTCACTCAAAAGGTTGATAACCATACTAAATGAAATATCAATGCTTCCTGTTCTTAACATTCTTTTTAAATAGTGATGGGATTCTTGTTCCTGTGTTGGTTTTGTGTTTTGCGCTGCGCTTGTGGTTGACAACATTTGGTGGTGTGTAGATTTGATGCAAGGATTTTATTCTTTTTTAGTATTCATTGTTTTTTAATGTTTTCTTGTTGATGTTTTCACGTCAAGATCTGCCTTCGTCTTCTATGAATGGACAACTTCTCCTCCACAAGTAAGGATGTATCATCAAGGTCAAAATGCATAAATATAAAAATACTTTCCCATATTCAGACGGATGATTATTTAATGCATCACAGTTTCATAATACATAGGACTTTGGATATTATTTCTTTTTAAAAATAATCCTTTTAGTACTTCTTATGTACCTATTTTTACAAATTAAAGGAGGTTCATCTGGCTCATGATTGATCTGTATATAATTTGATAAGGATGATTTGTTTGTTTGTTATTCAAATGTTTATATTATTTAATCTCTATTTCGTATGCAAACACGAAATACCACCTTGCTATATGATATAATGGTGCGGTTCTCTCTCTTTTAATTTATATAAGCAAGTAATATTAGAATAATACATAGTAGTATATGTAATTCTAATTCTTATTACCATTAGGCTGTGCTTATGTCAATATTGAAGATAGAATTAGATGAATAGCTGCTTTCTGCCTCCCACGCGATGTGGTGATTCGAATCAGGTCACGTGTACATGTGTACGTTTAGACTACCCATTTTCAGCATAAACGATTACAAAAGCTAGGTGCAAATTGGATGTTTAAATGAAATTCAGACTTGTATGTATTTATGTACAGGTCAAATTTTCGACCAGGAATGATAATGATTGTATATCTATTTGATTGAACTCATTCCTAACCATAAAAAAAACATTACTATAAACACAAATCGAACAATTTTAAAAGTTTATTCTACAATTAGAGTGACATTATTATAGAATTGCAAATATAAGAGATATGATGTCATAAAAAAAGGTGCATTAGTACAAATTAAGCGCGTTTTGCTTCAATTATCAAGATAAAATATCCCAAGTATCTAAAGTTGGTATCATGAAAAGATAAATGATATAAGTCAAAAATATAAAGATAGGATATGACAGCAACTATGACAGTCATTCAAGAACATGTATAATATAAAATGGAAAAGCCTATTTAATTCGAAGAGATATAAAAAAAAATTGGTTAGATTTTTTTTATTTATCACTCAAGTACACTAAGCCTAATTGTACCTTTTATTTATTTACTATGTCTTGTTTTACACATACACATAAGCACAGATAAAGGCAAGTGCACAAATAATTCTCAAAAAAAAAAGCAGGATGTTACACCAAGTTAATTTTGTGATGAAAGTCTGACGAGGAGCTCAAGAAAGTACAATAAACCATTCATAATTCTATAGTAAAAAAGCGGTTAAATTTATATCATTGAAAATATAAAGAAAAATAATTATCTTTTAGTACACCTCCAAGAATATCTTTTAATTCCTACAGTTATTCTATTCCATATCGCTAATCTAATACAACGAACTGTCATTCCTGTCAAACACTTGAGATCTACCACGTAAAAGATAAGCTGTGTTATCTATTAAATGACATCAATGTAAGGGTCCTTTATATTAAAGAAAAAAAGATAATTTTTCGGGGGTTGCTCTCCATATTTTATGGAAATTATTAGTTAAACTATGTTCATACACCTAAACAAGTTTTTGAAACATAAGTGTCATAAAAAGGCTTTATACTACAAAAAAAAAATACATTGTGGACACTTTTCCACTTTTAGCAAACTGCACATAAACAAGGATTTTTTCCTAAAAAATGCAGGTGCTATTTTTTAAGCTTAACTATAATTTACACTTTCTGGCTGAATATCGTACTTTATTTTAAGACTATTACTATAATGTCATAATGCTATTTTAAGAGATCAAACAAAAACTTCCCATATCGCTTGTATAAGCCTGCTCAAAACATAAACCCGTCATTCTCACCTATTTTTCTTTTGAGAAAAAAAAAAAAAAGCTTACCCCTTGGATCGGAAAAGATTTTGAATTTAAGCAATTAAAATTCCGGTTAAACACTGACTAACATTTATTATAACAAATGTTTTGTTTTTTTAGGCTTATATGGTAGCAAAAAGGGCTGCTTTTTGATAGCGTTATCTACATGAAAAATTCAGAGATATCAAACTCGTTCCGTCCTACTTATCTCTTATACAATATTAGTTAAACTTTTAAGACCAAAAAGTGACAGAGAAAGATATATTACTGGAAAAGAGCGGCATATGTGAAGCTGGGTTGCAGCATTACCACCAAAACCATCTGCATATATATTAGATTGTCTTTTTTTTCTTCAGTTTGTTGACTAGCCTGATTCTATTATTATTTCTAGCTTGTTTATATTTTTCTTTTCTGAAAAGAATGCACAAACATTATTTCAAGAATTCATAATGATAGGGTATTGTGTAATTATGGCGATACCACCGACCACTCAAAAAAGGGGAGAATGATCTTGGTATTATGCATTGTTAAAAGAACTCTCTTAATATCTCCCCTTCAAATGTGACTAGAACCGAATTGATTTATCCATCTGCAATGAATGGATTGTATAAGAAGAACCTTGTATTACTCAACTTGAACGCAATTTATAAACTTAAATTGGCAACATAAATGTAAAGGCTGACCACAGATGCCATTTCTTTCACTTAAAAGTCATGGAAATTTCACTGCTTGGAAATATTGACTTTGGATAATAAAAAAAGCTAGAAGAAAGAGGGGGGAAAGGGGAAAGAGAAAGACAGAGAGCTGTCTACATAATGAAAATGTATCACCCTTTGATAAAGAGAGCAAATGGGTTAAATAAGAAGCTTAGATCTGATAGTACGTTAAACAAAAATATAAATATATGTTATACTCTGCTCCCCCCTCTTTTTTTTTTGTTTTACCCTCTCTCCTTTTTTTTTATTTTCACTCTCTTATTCACTCCTTTCTTCTCTAGCTTTTCTATGTTCATAAAATAAATATATACAAATAAACATGTTGTTATTTTTCTCCATGAATGGTGTGATGTAAAAAAAAATATGATTCAGGTCTCGTGGAAAAGAAAAGACCCCGATTTATTATAAGAACAATTCAGGCACACACAGTACCCTGTCTAATCGAATCGTGACCGTGTGGGTTCAAACAATGAATAAAGTCGTACAGCTTTTCAAGTTTCAATTTCAAGTGTAACGTGACCTTTTGTTTTACACACAAACAAAACTACGTCAGATGCATTGTTTTTGCAGCATGTCATTCAAATGAATGGATTGAATAAGTTTTGAAGAATAACGTGGTTGGGGTTTATCCAGCCTGACGTAGGGTCGTGACAGGTGGGTTCGTGTAGACAACATTTTTATATAATTAGAAAATGTGGCCAATTTATTATTGAATAATAATAATAATAATAAAATAATGGGGTTACCAGACTGTAATTTGAAAAAGAATATTGAAAGTGATGGTGACACAAATATGGAAAAGAGAGAAAAGAAGGGGAGCGAAAGAGCTTTTAAGGCAAAATTAAAATGTGGGTGTTTTTTTTTACTAGTAGCAACAAAAAAAAATATATATAAATACCCCCACTTTTTTTTGTAAAAAACTGCATCATTGACTTTTCTTTTTTATTATTATTAATCTCTTTATTATCTTTGAAAAGCTACAAACTATCAACATGCTCTCAACCATCAATTGCCCTGCTACTTGTGAATTATGCGGACAATGGCTACCTACCCATTCGGTAAAACAAAACCAAACATAACATAATATTTTAGTTTTCTAATACATATATTTGATATTATTAGGCTACATGTCCTAGAAATGGTGTCCATCCTTCCCAATGGAGCCTTGGCATGACAGAAGACGAGGAGCCCATCTATGCTGAAACTGATGAACAGCCAGAAGAGCAAGATCAGTACAGCTTTTAAGAGCAACAACATCAACAGAGCATTTACTTTTTTTTCCCTTTTAATAACCATTTTCTGTATATCTCATTTATATAACATCATCAGCATCATTCATTTAAGTGATCAAATCACCCGCTCTTTTTTTTTTTTTTTCAAATTTATACCCATTTATGTATAATTAAATAAAACATTTCATTTTGCTCAACCTTTATTACTTTCTTAAACTTCACTATAACCTATCAAAATGTTTTCACACACTATTATTCAACTATTTTGTTGAAAGAATAAAAACAAATAATGAATAGCGGTTTCCATTCCAGATAAAGTTTGTTGCACAACCTCGTTTAAAAAATAGAAAACAGGTTCAGGATGGCGCTGCTGATGTGGCTCAGCGTTAATAAAAAAAATGTCATCACTTGTTGCGATACCTTTTTTCACGTGTTGTTTAGTTTAGATGGTTTCTTTTTTTTTCTAGAAATTGCAAAGGCAACAAAAAAGGGGAAACTGTAAATAGCCTTTTTATTATTTCATTCGACTACGCTTTTATCTGCTTCGATATAGATTATACGCTCTTTATTTTTAATAAAATTACAACCATATAATCAATTCGAATGAACAGGTTTAATTGACCCAGTTTATTTTTATAATCGAATGAAACATTATTGTACACCAGCTCTCTAGAATATTGTTATTGACTTGGATGGGACCACTTTATCAAATGGATTACAGACTCTTTGGTTAATTGTCCACGAGGGCTGAATGTTAATGATTTGGGGAGCGTGATATTCATCGTGTTGTCATATGCATATACTTGATTTACTCGAAACGGCCCAAAAAATCCCTTCAGACGTTCATTTTAATGAACAGAAGAACATAGCCTCTTTCAACTGTGTATTGTTGTTCTTTAAGTATCCATCAGAAATATACATGCTTGCTATTAGCATAACCAAAATAAACTTCCTTTTATATAATACATTGTATTAGTTTTATATTTTTATTTTTATTTTAGTCAGTAAAATAGTATCCATGTAGCACCACATTATAGGATATATTCTACTGGCAGTCAAAAACTCATGTGTATACTACTAAAAATCAATACTATGGCATCCAATATATGAGTTTAGATTAAATAAAAGAAGATTCGCCAATGAAAATGAATATCAATATGACAATACTTATGATTTTTCAAGGTCGAGTGTTCACCTGATGATAATGTGGTTTAAAATTGACCCCTTTTTTTTGGCTAATAAGACATAGTCGATAATAATCCAGAAAAAAAAATGTAAGGTTGCGTTGGTCGATAACTATGTAAATACAATTGCCATCATATATATCTTCAACATGAATTTGATGTATCAACTACTGTTAACAGCTACGAGTCGGTCAACCAGAATGGCTGTGCTTTATTTTTATTTATTTGTTATTGTTGTTGTTTGTTTGGAACCAATAGCGCTCGTCAATAATCAATATATATATTTATATATGAATCATACGCCTTTCCACGTTAAAGTTTTCTATTATAATAATATATATAGTTTGATTTCTACTGCTATTTGTATCTGGTAGTTTAATGCAGGGTTACAAGACGTTTTTCTGTATATAAGGAAGTAAATATTTATTTATTTACTTTTTCTAATAACTAACAAGAACCGAACCGACCACACCATCAT
>VCJL01001074.1:18856-46337 GCA_024139405.1 Backusella mclennaniae | reverse complement strand
ATTTTTTTTTTTTTTTTTTTTTTTTTTTTTTTTTTTTTTTTAAGAAAAAAAACCTCCATTTTCCAATTAAATATAGAATGCAGAGTTATATTTTATCAAATGCTTGGATTTACAAAGTGATGTAAACTTGGATATGAGATGAGGTGATCCGCATGTAAATACTTGATATTGAATGAAATAAATGCCGGACTGATTTTCGAGTCCGTCCAGTTTGCGGTGATTCAATTGAGTTTTCCTCAGTGGGTGTAAGCAGAGCTGTCAATTCCTCCTTTCTCCTATACAGAGTCTAATTAAAGATGGTATGCACTTATGAACTTCAATCCATCCATCAAACACCCCATCCGTTGCGATAGTAAACACATCAACAATCGAAATTATCATTGATTCCTTTTCAATACAAGAACGGATGGGGTCGCTGGGGATGATTTTTTTTGTTGAAAATAAGCAAAACGGAAATTGACCATGTTTCTTTCATAGACTAAAGGTACCAGTTCGTTCGGTAAGCGCCACACCAAGACCCACACCTTGTGTCGTCGTTGTGGCAACCGCTCTTTCCACAAGCAAAAGAAGACTTGTGCTCAATGCGGTTATCCCGCCGCCAAGATCAGATCTTTCAACTGGTCTGAGAAGGGTCAGAGAAGAAAGACCACCGGTACTGGTCGCATGGCTCACTTGAGAGATGTCCAACGCCGCTTCAAGAACGGTTTCCGTGAAGGTAAAGTTTCGAAAGGAAGAGAAAAAAGGGAAAGGGAAAAAAAGGGGAATATTGAAGTGTTAAATTGCTTTGAATTTAGGTACCCAAGCTAAGAAGGTCGCTGCTGCTACATCTGCCTAAATTTATTTGAAGTCAAGACTTGGTCACTTACCACATTCGAAAGTTTTTTGAGAATAAAAAATAGTTGATTTCACTTATTAAAAAAGTTTTTTATTTTACTTTGTTGGCTAAAATGTATACAGAATTATATTTTATTTACTCGATTTTATATGTATATTTATATTTATGGTACAAATGAGCGTGTTTTTTTGTTTGTTTTTAAATGAGAAGACTGGCCAAGGTGTCTTCGAGATCCATTCTGTCATCATGTTGATAATCCAACCCATAATATCTAAACAGGTGATAGAGGATGGCATTGAAAGACTGTGCATGACTACTTGTGAGGATAGCATCTGCTACACTACAGACATCTAAATAGATGGTTTTCTCCAATTCGCTCATGTTTTGCTCGCTTATGCCAGAGACGAGCGTGTGCTCCAAACATGTAAATGTTGAAACAAAATCAAGATGTGCTTCCTGACTTCCCGCCTCTAATATGCTTTTTTCTAAAATGTCCAAATTGAGTGCAATTCTGTGCACTGTCGCCTCATGTGTTTGTATCCACATGGGAAGCACTGTTTCTGTTCTTCTCCATCCAGTCAAGTGTGAAAGCCATGTCATACCTGCTAATAATGTTAACCTTGGTATCGCAACAAACATGTTTGGATCGAGTGTTTGGATCGCACCCATATTAATCACATTTTGCTGAATCGCTCGATCTAAAGCCATGGGTAATAGTTGAGTGAAACTGTCATGAAACAAAATGTCTGGAAGAGGGGATTTGATGTTCTCTGGCAGTGCTTGCTTGAGAGGTACAGTTGCATCTGATCCAAACACAGCGCAGATGTAACATTGATACAGTATTTTTTCAAATTGTATCCAGCATTGATAAAATTTAAACAGGATGGGTTCTAATGTCGTCCTACAGGGCGTTTTCATATAACTCGGTGATGCAAACAGTAAAACAAGGGAGAATGAAGGAGTACGTTGGACACATTGGCTATGTGTCACCTGACGGACACACTCCAATGCTTCGACAAGTTGAATAGCAAAAGGTGTTATGAGTTCTGTGAACGATTCTAAATGGCGGATATGGCATTGGTGGTATAAAACTTGAGCAGCAAACCAAATCGGCTCGTTAAATCGCTTGTGTGAATGATCTGGTAAAATGGATTTGTGCAATAAATGCAAAGTGTCCAAATAGACGCGCTGTTGTTGGTGCACATGATGAATTACATTATTCACCTGCTTCTCGTCGCTTTCATCAGTGACAACCTTTGATAACTCACTAGCAATTTTCTCCCATTTGTCATCTAAAGTATATCGTTTATTAAATACAAAAATACATGGTTAGATTTATATCGAAAAGAGCCAGAAACAGGCTTGGTTCATTTACCCGCATGATAAAGCAATGATAAAAGATTCTCTTTATCAAGTTTTGGTATCTGATCATTTGGATTTTTCGGTAATGGTTTGACGGATAATATTCGAGCTAAAGTACTGGGATAAAATAGAGTATTTTGTTGTAAAGGATCTTGCTGGACCGGATGAGAAGAGTCCTTGGTGGACTTGTGGTTCATAGCAAGCTTCAACGTATATACGATAAATGGATCGAGATGTGACATGAAGGAAAAGAGAAAGAAGAGTGATCAAGATCACACAAAAAAAAAAGAAAGAAAAAGCAGTCTTTTATAGCATAAACGTATTTCAAATCAGTCAAATAGATTCAAGGGGAAAAGGAGGTTGGCCAGGTTTTTGTTTACTATTTTGCAATCGTTTATTTGTTTGTTTATTTACTTTTCTTGCTTTTATTTTTAATGATCCTGAAAAACTTAACAAATGAAAACAAGTACTATTTGGCCGAAAGAAGAGAGTGTGGTTATTTAAATAACTGTGGTACATGTGAAACTATTTCATGGAACTGAGCATTTTGTTATACAATGTTCACACTGTTTTTCTTGTAACACTGGGAGTGGGGCTCTTCTAAATCCTGATTTAGGTTACAAAAGCGCCACAATAAAGAAAAAAAAAATCAAGCGCGAACCAAGTGTCACCTGCTCCCATTTATCCACACAATAAACAAAGAACATCTAATTATGACATTCTATTAATACCTCTTTTTTTATATTCAGCAAATCAAATCTACTGAAATGGAAGCAAATTTTTGATTTATAAAAAAAAAAAAAGATTATGGTTGCGCAGTTTGCCAAGAAAAAAAATAGCTTGCCTGGAAAAACTGTAGTTTCTACTGATGATCAGCCAATCACGGGTGTCAACCTATGGGTATAAAATGGCGTTGATTTCCTTTTACTCTAACTTTCTTCTCACTTTTCTTTATTTTCTAATTCTCTAATAATTTTTCATAATGGACCACAACAAAGGATACAACCCTCCTCCTCCCACCTATTATTCTCCTCCTCCAGGTCAACCTCAAGGACAATATTATCAACAACAACCCTACGGTCAGCAACAACCATATTATCAGCCCCAAGTTCAGCCCCAGACCGTCTATATCCAACAACAGCCACAGCACAGAGACGATAGTGGAATGTGCTGGGGATGGTAAGTTTTCTTCTTTTTTTTTGGTTTCTTTTCTGGTTTCTTTTCGTCCTATCCTTCATTATGGATACGGTTAAAGAAGTATATACTAAGGCATTTTCATATAGTCTGGCTGCGTTGTGTTTCTGTTGTGCTTTGGATGCTATCTTTTAAACAAAGTCCATATTCCCCTTTTTTTTTACTCCTTTTTTTAACGAATGAGTTGGAATTACTTGCGTTTAATTTCATTCTCTCCTCCTATTCCTCCTTTTTTTCTGTATTATAATACTATATATTGATTATATGTTTGTCGAGCACGAAAATCAATAGATGATCTTCTAAAAACCCTTCATTTAAAACCTTTTTTTTTTCATTTTAAAATATAAACTTATTTCTTCTAAAAACATAATGACATGTAAAAATGAAAATGGTTATAAATGATGGATTAACAGTTACAATTTATGTGATTATAAGCATGTGTTAAATAATAAATGGTTTATAAATGTTTGATTTATTCAAAAAAAAAGTTACAAAATATATATTGTTTGAGTAGGGGAATCGCAGGTTAAAGAAGCTGAATGAGCTTATCTAGATTCGGCCAAGCCAACACGATTGTTACCCAAATCGTAGATACTGTAGTATTTACGCAAGAAGACATCGCCGACAATCCAAAGGGGACCAGCAGGTTCAGGGATATCCATACCCATAAAACCTGAGATACACTGGTTTTGGACATTGAGCACATAGTCCTTACCCTCAAGACAGAAATCATGGCCATTGAATACAAAACAGAACTCTGGAAGGTCTGGTACAACGGAGCAGTCAAGAGTATATTGGCCAGCCCAGTTCTTTTCAGCGCCCAACTCGTGGTTGATCAAATCAGCAATGGTGGTAGGAGCAATAAGAAGAGAAGATCCGGTATCAATAGCTGCGCCAACAGGATCCAGATCAATGTATTCACCACCGAATTTAATATTTTCCATTGTGATTTCCCAATAGCCCTTGCGACGAATGTCAGACCAGATGATGTCTCCCTTGTAATGGTTAGGATTGGTTCCACCAAAAACAAGTTCACCTCCAGCGTCTTCATCACCTTCAGCAGCATCATTTAACCAGAATGAAAAGAGAGGCTCGTCAACCAAGTCACGATTGACCATATGATAGAAAGGAGGGACTGTTTTCTTGACAGCAATGTTGTCATAGCCTAATCCAAGAATACCATCAAACTTGGCAAAAGCAAAGGTAAAACCAGGCTCTTTGACGGACTCTGCAAATCCTTGACCTTCAATCTCAATACCACCTACAGTCAAAGTATCCTATAAAAAAAAGGAGGATAAGAAAGTGACATCACTATGTGGAAAAAAATTGTGTTACCTCACTGATAAAGCCCTCTAGAGAACCGGTACCGTATTGGATGGCAAATTCAGTGCCATTTTCCTGGAAAGTGTGTGAATTTCCAGAGTTGTAGCGTTTATGCAAAAAGCAGGCAATTGAGCTACAGTGAGTAGATGGTACCCACAAATTGGAAGAGCCAGTATCAAAGACAACAGTAAAAGGCTGAGGAGGAGTTCCAATCTCAATTTCACCATAGTATTGTGCATTCATGTAGTTGGAAAGAGGAACACCATGATCAGCAGTGCCATCGGCATTGATTTGAAAGGTATCCATTACTGGCCCACGGTTGGAGTTGAAGTATTTTTGAGTAAGATATTCTCCAGTGTGAGTGTATCGCTGAAGTCTCTCAGAGTGTGTTTCCTTCACTTTTTTGATAGGAATCCTACGCACAACTTTTTAGTACTTTTTTTTTCTGCCTACTTTTTCAAAAATCTATAATACTTTACGTTGAGACAGCAGCTTCACTGCAAACAAAAATACTAGCAACAATAGCAGATAGCGCAAATAACTTCATTATGGTAAAAATAAGAAAAAAAATGGAATTAGTAAAAAAAAAGAGGAAAAAAACACCAAATACCCACAGCCTTTATAGTGCTTTGATCATTTGACCAAATTTGAAAAAAAAAAAAAATGATGTCATACAAAGCTTCATGAACAGATGACGAATACCACTATTCTGATTATTATACCTCCTTATAGCTTAAAAAATAGCTTTATGAGTGCTATCAAAAGTTTTATTTACCTAGCCTTATTTTATTTTTAATAATTGTGTATAGATTTTCAACATTTCAAAGGGAGATACATTGCCATAAACACGATCGGCATTGTTCTAGCTTTGGAGAAGGACGCAGCACTAGCTGCGCTTCTTGAAATTAAACCAATTAAATGAAGTATATAAGCATAAATTTTACCCCTTTCAGGTAATGTTTTGGTAAAAGAGTAATAGGTCTTCTGCTCTCAAAACAGATAGTGTTTGATGATACTGTACACTATAATTCTCATTTGTTCTTTTAGAGCCTTTGTTTTGAATTAACAAACCTAAATATGATCATACCGGTTTTTTTAAATAAAAAAAAAATCAGAGCATTGTTGTATTATTAAAAATTAGTAATGATCGTGGGAGGGTGCTAAAATTATACATTTTATTTATCAAGTAGATAATAAAACCAAGTATCCTTACTTCCTGTACTAAAAAATAGACAAACAAAGGCGTGTGCTTACATATGCAAAAAGAAGAGTAATTTAAATATGAATAAAAAGAGGTCAAAGCATAAGCCAAGAACGCCAAGAGGTGTACCAAGGATCAGAACAGTCACAGTTCTTGAAACAGATTCCTCTAGTATAAATAAAAACTCTGTAGTTCCTTCACCATCTAACTCAAGCAAGCTTTGGTAAGCGCTTATAATGGGATAAATACAGGTCTATAAATGCAATAGCGTTTGTTTTTGCAGCATGCGGCAAAGCTATTGTTTCAAAAAAAAAAAGTCACTCTAGAGCCTTCATCTCTGCTTACTCTAAAGTGCTATATGATTTCTAGAACAATTTCGTCTGTTTTTATCAATCTTGTATTTCCTTTACTCTTTGATTGTAGTTAATGCGTATCGACAGCAATAAAGTTAGATTGAGACGCGATATTCCCATTCATACAAATGAAAAAGTTCATCTCCTATATCTTTGAAAAGCTTTCTTCTGGATACAACTCTTGTATTTTTATCAATATTACCATCCACTTTTTTATGTATACTTGGAGCACAGTATATTTTGTACGTAGCCACAACAAGAAAATGAAGTGAAGGCAGTTTGAATATTCCATTTGGTATTAAAACACATTTTCATTATGCTCTGAAGATAACCATCATTTTTCGCTTTGTGGGCACTTGATCATTATACCTTTGACTATCTCGCCAGGGGAAACCACATAACTTGGCTGGTAAATGCATCAATCGCCCCTTTAATTATGGTACCATGTACACTTTGGAGATCGTAAAAATCAATTACAAGATTCCGATAAGCTAAAAAGTAATAAAATGCGGAGCATGGATATATCATCTTAAACAGAGTGCATGTGATAGTGTAGTTTCGACAAAAAGTCAAAACAAATTGAAGGATATGCGTGTTCGTTCAGTCATATAAGCTAGAAAATACAAGTTTTATAAATAGGTGTTTAACGTGCATATTAATTTTAATATTATACGTCTACATAATACATAATGAATCGGAAGAAAGGAATTGTCCAGGCATTTGGTACAAATCAATGCACCTGTAACTTTTCTGGCCAATCAGTAAAGTTCAATGACCGTCGCCTCTGTCCTACCTAAATAGCTGGCCGATGTTAAACAAAAACGAGGCAACTTACTGATACGTTTCTCTGTTCTATATATATTCAAGACATACATCCAAAAATATGCGCAATGTATGGGTATAGAACGCATTATTATGCAAAATAAGCAATGAATCTCAGGTCAAAAGCAAACAGGTACAGCCCCCACAATCATCCTTGAATCGACCAATTAAAGTAGTTGAAGTTTCTGGATTTTAATTTTCACTTGTTGAAAATTTTTCTCATATATGTGAAAAGTTAATTTTGGCTTCTTTTTTCCGCCCCCACCTTTTTCTTTATTAATTTTTATTTTATTAACTTTTACAACACTTCTTCTTTCCTCATGGCGCAGATTAAAAAAGGAAAACCTAGAGACGTACTCCGTATTGACCTCAACATGCCGGCACAAGAAAACCCGGAGGATGCTGCTATTTTAGCTTCTACCGGAAACTGGCGTAGAGATATCGCGGAAGCAAACAACGACCTGAAACCTGATGATTTTGAAAACATCCAAAAGCTTGGTGAAGGTGCAGCAGGCACCGTATGGAAGGTAGCCTATAAACCTACTGGTGCATTTATGGCAAAAAAGGTAAAAATAGGCCACATATTTTTATTCGCTTTTCTCTTTTTTATTTTGTATGTGTATGTGTATATACATGTGTTGTTTTTTATCATAAGGTTTAAGAAAAAAAGAAAAAATTCCTATAGACTATTACAGTTGATCCCGATCCACAGTTACAACGTCAGATTTTACGAGAATTATCATTTTTAAAAACATGTACATCTCCATATATTGTGGCATTCTATGGAGCATTTTTAGACGATGGTGAAACAACAATAGCTATTTGCATGGAATACTGTGAGGGAAGAAGTCTGGAGGATATTTACAAAAAAGCACAGCAGCTGGGGGGTGTTATTGGAGAAACTATTTTAGCTAATATTGCTGATGCAGTAAGTGATATTTTATTATATATAACTGCATTATTCTATATATTTATCCTCTTGTCTAGGTTTGCAGAGGATTGATTTATTTGCACGCCCAAAAGGTGATCCACAGAGACATCAAACCCTCTAATATTTTAATGACAAAAGATGGTCAAATTAAGCTTTGTGACTTGGGTGTTTCTGGTGAACTTATTAATTCAATGGCAGAAACTTTTACAGGCACACAATATTATATGGCAGTAGGTTTTTTTTTATATGCGTGTTTTGTGTGTATTATTAACATTGGCCTTTTTTTTTAAGCCCGAACGTATAAAAGGGGCAGTCTACTCCGTCCGCTCCGATATTTGGTCACTAGGTCTCACCATTATTGAAGTCGCACAGAACAGACCTGCTTTGCCACCACCTGGTCAAAGCCATCTTAGTATCTTTGAGCTGTTGGAGTTTATCGTACACCAACCAATGCCAACTGTAGGTGATGATCGTTCAGAAGCATGTCAAAGCTTTGTATCCACTTGCTTAATTAAAGATCCTGAGCAACGACCCACACCGGAAGAAATGTTAGAACACGAGTTTATAAAAACAAGAGCAGATCCAAACTGCGATACAGCCGCTTGGCTAAAAGAACTTTGGGGTTGGGAATAAATCATAAGGGGAGGAACTGAAGAGTAAGAAAAAAATTCAATCATTACATAAAACCATATTGCATTTGAAATAAGGCGTCAATAATTTTTACTTCACTTTTTTAATAATAAAAACAAAAGTAAAAAAAAATGGAAAATTTTCTTTAAAAACCTAATAATATTGGTTAACAACCGAAGTCAATAATGTAAGTTTTATATCGATTCGACAGTCTACCCAATGGCCTTGACTTTCATTAAACATTGTGAAGTTGCATTTCGGTACTTAAACAAATCTTCGTTCTATAGGAACAAAAAGAATTAGTGTATCTTTGTCACAGTAGTATCTTATTTATTTCAAAAATAACAGTGTGTGTGAGAGAGAAAGAGAAAAAGAGAAACCATAAAATAATCAAGAATGGTTGTTCTGTTTAAAGTGATCAAAATCATCTTAAAGTAAATATTGTATCATTGAAAACAGTTCATAGCATTTCTTTAATGAATGTGACATATATGGCTCATCCTCCTTAAACTTTCTAGCTCCGAAAAATTTCATAGCAGGTTTTTAAAGTACAGAGGCATTAAAGCGGATCATTTTGTTGAGGAGGTCTTTTTACATAAGTTAACTCGCTGGATTTTTTTTTTTTTTTACTTCCACGAGAAATGAAATTGAGATTTCGAAATTTCTAAGCATATTCAACGCATTGTGACTGCTGTGCATATTTAACTTGCTACAAGAAGAGCAAAAGGAAACTCCACTCCACTACGGGGCTCCAAAAATGGAAATTCCAGGGAAGATGCACCTGTTATTCGCTTAAGCACAACTTCCTAAGTTTGCTCTTCAGATTTTTATAAGAATAAAGAATACTTTTTATTTATATTTCTATCTAATCACACAAATGGGCTTTGTACTAGTCGCTGGATATTTCGAAGGATTAGCAATTTCATTCTTTTGCTTATCCTCTCTGATTGCCTTTTACCACGTTTTCCAAGATAACTTAATCTTGATTTCTCAGGCTTTGGTTTCTTGTTTAGAGTCTCCGGTGCCATCAGTGGTTTTTCCATATCCGAGTCTGTTGGGTCCAGGCCAGGAAACCCATTATCTCCAGTGCTGAATTAACCTATGATTAAAAACCCCAGAGTCTTTTACGATGCATGCTACAGAGATTAATCAGCCAAAAATAGAAAGTGAAATTATTGTCACCCTTCATTGAACATTCCAGATTGTCCTATATGTTGCCTGCAGATGGCTATGGGGTCATAATTGGCAGAAAATAACTGAAAATAAAAAGACAAGTGAGAAAAGAAAAACACGTCTTTTTATAGTATTTTCGGAAAAGAGTGTGCACTATTTATAAATAAAATTTGCGCGCAATTCAGGAGCTTTTCTATTTTCCAAGCATTAAAATTTCACGCAATGCGCAAGTTTTTTTTTTTTTCTTATTGAGTGCGCGAAATTTATTTATAAGTAGTGTACACTCTTTTCTGAAAATAGTGTATATCGCATCAAAAAAAGAAATCATCGATCTAATAAAAATTTAATAAACGTAATTTGCTCGCTGACTTACGTACCTATGGGACTGTGATATTGCATTAGTACCGGGTATCGATATTACAAGAACAAGGCCTTAGTATTAGGGATTCAGAAGTGAGACAATTAGCCATCACAAAACGGCACAAACGGGAAGAAACTACCATACTCTGGGTCCATGAACCTCCTTGTTCTTAGGATCGAAATTACCAAAATCGAACTGATTATATCTGTTTTTAACTATTTTTCTATTAAAGGTACCATCTCCTCAAGCTTTGTTGAAGCTTGCGGTAGTTGTGGTGACGCTGTGGCCGAGTTTATATTCATGCAAAATTATGTTACGTAATCCGTTTCGGTCAATGTTACTAAAGCTTAATAAATAAACAAAACTTAACAAATAAAAATAAAAAAAGTTCTTCGTATCAACGACTTCAGAATGATTTATACGACTCATCTATACTGTCAATGCTCATATCACAATCATGTTTTTAAAAATTCATGTAAGTTTGAAGATTAATTTCGGTCCGACCTGATAGAATTTTGGCAATAACATTCAAAAATAATGAGCTTCGTAAGACTATTCTAAGAAAAGGGGGGGGGTATTGATTTATGCGTGTACTTCGATTATACACGTTTATTTACATCTACATTCCGATTTCTGTAATTCTCAGTTTTTTCAAAACCCATTGACAAAACTATTGTAACTATCACTTATGCTTTTATTCTGAAGAGTTATTCCTGTAGAATGGATGCAATCGGTTTGTGTCATCGTCTTAATATAACTATCAAAATATACGAAGTATTTTTTTATTCTTTTTTTTTTGCTTTGGTGGTCAGACTTCTGTGTGGCTCTTTCCAATCCAAGTAAATGCTATCTACTTTTAGTATTTCCTCTTTTGAAGTCATTTTAACCCAGTATTCAACACAAGGTGTCGGATTGAAAAACCAAAAAAAAAGTAGCTCAAAGGGAAAAAAACGGAATATATTTATGAAACTATTCGAGAGTTAAATATAGCATCTGATAATATGAAACTTTATGATCAAGAAAATAATTCATAGTTCTTATCGAATCTATGGATCAAAAAAAACAAATGCTGGTAAGAACTCTAAAGGGACAAACTACATATTAACTCTTTGATCTTTCTAAATTGATGAATATGCCGTGGCTCATGAAATGATATCCGTTCAATGCATTAATCTTAATCAAATGTAGTACCATAGAAAATATAGTGTCCTTCTTACATTTCACACATGATACAAGCTGCATTTGTATATATCCTGCCTCTACAAGTTGTACAAAAAAAAGATCTAGAAAAAAATTATGCATGAGATACATATCACAAAAAAAATCGGGTTAATTTCTAGTTAATGATAAGAAGAATTAAAAGAGGGATTTATTTATATACATTCATAACGAATTTATGCAGTGAAGAAAGTGCTTAGAGTTCTATGTTTTTATATAAAAACAAAAATGATGCATTTTTAAAAGATTAATCATTTAAGTAAATGAAAATATTAATCTAAAAAGATTCATTATATCTCCACCTCCCTCCAGGCGTTTTAAATGGTCATCATGCTTACTGTAGTACTTTTAATGGTATGTTTTCTCTATTCTTTTAATTCTTTTATTATCTATAATTATAAAAGTTAAAAGCAGATCTAGATCCCATTTCCGATATATTATGCTCACTAATATATGAGTTGATAAACAAAATAACAAATACGAATTAGTGCCTGAAACGAGGGTCAATGTCTCCGCATATTCAAATTTATCAAAAGGAATTTCCTAAAGGTCAACGGTTGCATCAGGATAAATATTTACACCTTTATTATTTCTCTTAATGGAATTGTTTATTATACAAGATAATCATAATCATGATAACCACTATGTACCAGATCTAGTTACTAATCAGACTATCATATTCTTCCTGACGAAATAATGACTTAATGAGGTGACATTTTTTCTACTTTGAGAGAATGTCCTCAAGTACGTCTTAAATGTGGTGTAACACCTTTCTGTTCAATCCGGTAATAGTTTTATCGTTGTATAATATAAGTATAGCCTCAATTACATTGACTTAAATATTGGAGGGTTTTTAGCTAGCCTAAAAATTACAAGTAGCCTTGTTTAAATAGCAGAAGTGTTCAATATCTCTAATAATCAATAAGTACAGGAAGTTTTTTGCTTCTGAGAAGCTCCATACACATACTTACGTATTTTTTATTTTTATTTTTATTTTTTTTTTGTTTATTTATTTATTTTTGTACCAAGTTGTACAAAAACTAATGATAGGCTTTATATCGATTTTCGCAATACTAATTGCGCTAAATGAAATGAAAGAATGATTTAAAATACGTTGCTGGTTCATAAAACACTGTAACTGTACAAGTGGGCCTCTCCTTATAGGCGCGTATTTTCTTTTTATAGAGAGAAATGGCGCCTGTTTTAATTGTACTTACATGAACGTACGTACCACAACTTCTTGCTTCTGACCGTCATTATAAAAATAAAGAGTGTTTTGCAACTTTAGGAAATAATGAGGAAAAGCAAAGATTGGTTTCGTTTAATCAATAATAATAAAAATAAAAATAAAATGAGGCGGCATATTGTTAAATAATTAAAAAGATACATATGTGTTTTTTCCCAATTGCTGTCTATTTTTTAAGGATGATTTCAATAATAAATTGTGCATAGTATTTTCGCTGTCCATAGTTTAGGTATAATTTTAAACATAGATGGCCGCTTATTTACATGTAGTTCCTCTAGGTGTGCAAAAAGAAGAAATCAAACGACTATTACAATTTCTTTCTCTTATACTCATATGCATCTATAAAGTAAATAAATAGAAAGAAAAGAAAAAAGCTAAGTTTTAACTAATTATTGTTTTAGCAGGATTTTTTTTTTACCATGTTCACCCCTTTCCATAGAACTTGGCTCAGGATTTAGTAAATGTGATTCTTTCCCTAACCCCATCCGTTGATTTATTGTATTATCTATTTTTGTTATTAGTACATAGAAATTAGTAAAATAAGAGTATCCTTACTTAAAGGGCCATTATACGGCCGTACTGAGTCACTTGATGAATAACTAGACCTTGTACTATCACAAGGTGGTGATATTATAGGCATATCTGAGTGAAACTCATCATGTCTACCCGATGAGACAGAAGGGGCGCCAGGTGAGACACTGAACAACAGTGATTGGACATTACTTAGTTTAGATAATATTGTATCTAGAGAAGATCGACCGATGAGAAAATTTAACGTTAAATCGACGAATGCATTTACTTTTTTCAGAATCGCTTAGATCGTTGTTCACTAAAGTAATCCCAGACTAGTCAGAATCACGCAAAAAAGAAATAAAGAAAGAAAAAATTACTTACCATTGTTTTCAAGGATGTTATTCAATAATATAGTGAGATCATTAATTTGCTAAATTAATAATAATAAAAAAAAAAAGGGAGACAAACCCAAGAAAGAATAAGATCAGTAAAGAAGGGGATTGCGCGTAATTGTGTATCCATTACTTCCTGCTGTCTTAACTGGACTGCTTTAAGGGCAAATGCTTCGTTCCGTAGAGCATCGTATGACCTAGATACACTCTGTAAACGATCTTCTAAATGTAAAATATGCTTCTGTACTGAATTATAATCATCGTTTTGATTATCAAGAGGTAGACGTGGTGCCATTGTTACTGGCAATGGAAGCTGTTGTTTTGTACTTTTTCTTTTAATATTTTGTAAATCATCTATTTCTCCTCTTTTAAAATGAGGATGTTTAAACTCCCAGGTTTGTGTATCTGAAGTAAGGTTTAAGTGTATCATGTCGTTCACCTTGTGAAATCCGTACACTTTGTTTGTTTTTGTTATAAAAGAGAATAAAAGCAATTGTGCAATGAGTATTACAACTTACTGTTTAGTTGACGTACAAAACTCTGCCAGTTATTATGTTTAAAGTACTGCGGAAGTACTATCTTCGAAAATGTTGTAGGATTGGAAACACTAAATAAATCGCCTTTTTCAGACCACGAAATAAGATGTTGTATACTTGTGTCTTCCAGCATCCTTTCAAATATAATAATGTTTATTGTTTGCTATTACTATGTATTATTAATCGTATTATATATTCGTACTTGTAGAGTTTACTGATGAATGCTGCTTGGGTTCTCACTACCAAGTTTGAACCTTCTGAATCTGAAATTTGTTGCTCTGTGAAAAGATATTCACTAATCGAGTTAACAAATAAATACTTTAATATAAAAAATTAAAAAAATTAAACGTTGTCAATACCTCTGTCTGTCATTTGGAATCACTTGTTTTCCTCTTGTCATGTCAAGAAAAAAGAAAAAAGAAAAAGAAACTTAAGTAATTCAGGTTAGATGAGTATTAGGACTCACGTACAGAAAAAAGGCTGAGAGGCAGAAAAGAGTGAAAAAAAAAGAAAGAAAAAAAAGGAGAAAGAAGGAAAGAAAGAGAGAAAAAACAATACTATATTTTTTTTTCTTGGGATTAAAATAGCCAGAGATCCAAGTGTGTTTAATTAAATTACTATATTCGGACTCATCGATCAATGAATGTTCTATTTTCTTCAATACTATTTTTGAAGCAATGGGAGTCAGTTTATTTTAATAAAGCAGAGAGACACAAAAGTCTTTGAGACAAATGTTAAATGGTTACATCTTCCCCTGTGTTTCCTTTCTCCTTAATAAAGTTTTGTACTTGCGATGGAACATTTCTTCTGCGTTCTATACTACAATGACAAAATTGGTATCTTAGGCTAAAAATATACCAGAAAAAAGGAAGCTTCTGTACCATTACTATTTAGTATTAATAAGATCTAAATCGGCGAATTCCGAATATAGGAGTACTGGAAATAATCTCAAATATGTTTTCTCAGAAAACAGGCGTTATCCCTGGATACCAAGGTTTTGGGAATAGTTTTGGTCGAGCAATAATTGAACTTAATAGCTAATGGAACTATTTTTTTCTATTTTGGGACATGTATCAAAAGAGCTATTTTTTCGTTCTAATTATCTAGCATTAGAGTTCGGACGGGTAAACAATTCATTTGATAGTTTTACTGGCATAGGAATAGACGAGATGTGAAAATCAAAGAGTAATAATATTCTGGAATTTGAAAAATAATAAACACGATGGAACAACTCAGCTTCGGTCGGTCAGCTTAGTTTTGATGTACCATTTTAGGTTTGACAGTGTAAAATTCTGAAAGCCTCGTTTTACGTCATCTGCTTTCACACTTTGGATTCACTCTCTTCAGTTGATTTCTGAAGGTAAAGTATATCGTAAAAACACAATAAACCAACTTGGCTATAGTTCACTCGAGTAATCAACGGTAATATTTACCTTTTCTAAAAAAAAAAAATAGTAAATAGCGTCTATTTATTAACTTTAATAAACGCTGTACGACAAATTTATGCTCCTTCTCCATTCATTTTTATTTTTCTACAAGTGTTTTTATTTTATTTTATTTTATTCAATAACCCAAACTTTGTCTACTTTGGTATGAGACAACTTAATCGAGTGAACTCTCTGAAGCACGTTGTTTCACGACTTTATAATTGGTTGCCATCTCATTGGTTTAATTAAAAAACAGCTGTTTGTGGTACAGATTCTAACCACAGTTGCTCTGGAACTTTTTTTTCTTCTGTGCATAACCCCCTGGGTCACACAATGTATTTTGAGTTCCGATCAACTTAGAATTAAAGTTCAGACAAGTACTATTTTTAAGATCGTAATGCTATTTAAACCCTCAGTTTATTAAGTAAAAAAATTTAAAAAAAAGTCTTTTTCAAGAAAATAAATACATCTAATTTAAATCGTATTCGCCAAGATATGGGATTAATATGCCAGCAACTCATTTATTCTATTCTATGCTACTTTATAGATAGATGAGAACTCTATATATCAAAGTGATAATAATAAATAATATTTAACAAATCACGATCTCCTCATTAACCCAATATTAGTACAGGCGCTAATGTTATTATTCAACACCATAATTTAATAATATAAATGCCCTGTTTTACGATACAGCTAGTAGCACCAAGTTTTATGGTATGTGTGTGCATCTTGACATGACCAATTGAAGGACACTTGATATTTTCCTTAAGCATAAATCATTACACCTGCAGCCACCATGTCTTTCATCGATCCTGGTGTGAGATCTGCATTGTTATATGATAATATAATTACATAGTCCATACTCGCTTTCAGAGATTATATTTTTCATTCACTATGCTTTTTTCATTTTGAAAAAGAGACTTAAATAAATTCTAATTGAAGTGCTGCCAAGTGAGACATGGTAGAAAGCGTTTGCGTTTTTCATTTTTTCATTTTTTCAATTCATCCTATTTCCACCAAAGAAAAATTTGAATGGTCCAAAGAAAACTTAAAATACTTTATATAACATTTGGGTTTCCCCAATATGTTTCAGCCCTTAGTATTTGTTTTGTCATTCGATTGTATCAAGTGCATTGTGGAGATGCAAAAAACTTTGTTGGTGCAGAAATTTTGCTGTTTCCTGATTCAAGCACACCTTCTTCGGATTTATATCGTAAAATAAGTCATCTAGTGATCATAAAAGTAACTAACACCCTTAATTCATAGGTATTGAGATAAGTTTATTAAATTTATTGCATATTATCTATCATAGAGCTTGAAACATATAATTCGTCTACATAATTAATGCTATCAAAATAGAAGATCTAAAACGGGGAAAACTGACAATAGTTCGTGCTGCCTATTTGTTTCACTCATTCTATATGTATATATATACATGTATTTCGAGTGATTCTTTCACTGTCCTATAAAACTAAAAAAAACGAAGTCATTGAAGATCTATACGTTATCGATTTAGATGAAGAACATATAGATATGTTAAAAATCAACCTCAATAATACATATAAAACATAAGCATGATGGGGTACAATGAAATACTGAACTTATCCTGTAAGAAATGTCCTTCGTCTATCTTCATACTCCCTTCTGCAGTATACAGAACGCGGATTAAATAAACACTCAGGAATGTTTTTTGATGATAGAATTTTCCAAGCCGTTCAAGGAGAAGACAAAACAAAAACAAATAAATACAGATCACTGAAATGGCGAATCAAGAAAAGGCAGATATGTTTGTACCAATCTACACAAATTTGAAAAGAAATCACCTTATATTATCTTTTGTTTATTTATTTATCTACCATTAAAATGAAAATGGAAGAAAGGATACTGTCATGGTATTTACAAAGATAATCTAATCATTTAAAAAGTTAAAAGATATTATTTGATTATCTAAATCTCTACGTCTTTCTCTAAAAACGCCATATGTTCATTCTTTTCTAGATAAAAAGTGGTAGTGTAAAGTATATCTGTATTGAAAATGTAACCAAGAAAACAGAACAAAGAACAGTAATGGACTCGATGATAAGAATAAAAAAAACAGAAAACTGCTGTTAAACATATTTCAAAGTCCATGTTGGTACCCCAATTGCTTATTGTTGGTTATGATTCATTCTATCACTGAGATCCACTATCTGAGTTAACTTTTTAATTTAATGGGGAGGATACTACTTCACGAATTTATTCACGGATTGGACCTTTTATGTATATGCCGATTTTTCTTAGTGTGAGCTAGTACTAAAACAGATTGTATATATCTAAGCTCTTTCACCACCACAATTATATGACGGACTTTCTCTCGGTCATATAAAACCGCCTTACTAGAAGCCGCCAAATCAACAGAACTTGGTAGCGCCCCGAATTCCTTGTCATACAGAAAGTGACTCATCGGTTTTCTATCTAAAGTTTAGAATTTCTTTTATACAACCCCTTATTTCCTTTCTTATATATTATTACTTTGCTACTGGTGGGATTTTGTAATCAAGATTTTCTAATTTCATTGAGTATTTCACCTTTTTCATTCTTTTTTTGTAAAGTTAATGGTTCTGTGTATATGTTTAATAGACTTAATTAACTCACAACTTAATTTAAGCCAAAAAGATTTTTATCCTTATTAGCATCGTGTTTTTGCAAATAATGATTTCAAACCTGATATTATTTACATATATGCTTTCATTTATCGATATAGCTTTCAGGAGAAGTGGTTTTGGAGTAGAGTATTGATGGAACTTTATTAATAGCATATATCATTCCGATTGAGTATAGATAAAAATATACCATGCATATTATCTTAAACCAGTGTATTGGTCTTCGTTACCAGTTTCCATCCCATGCCGTTATTTATGAAGTCGCGAAAACTCTACTGTATCCTTTAAGCTGTTTTTACTTAAGAAAATGGGAATAACCTGAAAGCGGATAGTATTCAATTACTTTTACTAAATAGACAGAGTTTTTCTTTTCCATAAAATGGAGTATGTTGAGATTTGTTTACTTTTCCAATACAAAGGTTTCTAGAAATAATAATAACTTGAATTTGACAGTTACTATCGTAAATGATAAAAACATATGCTTCAAATATGTTAATTACTATGCATACAATTTTGCCTGTAACGATAGCACCACATCGTCATACTCTATAAATAATAAATAATACAATAAAGCTAAAAGTACTTGATTCTGACCAAATTACTGTTAAGGAATACTTTATTTCTTCTCTTTATTACTGTACCTACTGCCTCCTCTTTGTGATATAAGTTTAAACATCTATACTATGTACATGAAAGAAAAATCTGATTTAAAAGTGTTTGGTTTTTTAAGATCACAATCATGGCAATAAAGTAGCGGACGTCAGTCCCGAAAGCAACATACGAGTAAACTACGAAGACTGAGAGTGATATCGATTGATTTCTCGTGTTACATGTGAGTAACTAGCCTTGTGATGTTTTCGTTTTGTTTTCATAACTCCTCTTTTACTCTTTTTTACTAAATGCTATCTTCATATTGCGATGAAAGGATAGGTATCTACATATACAAACAACATCGCTAGAATGTGATCAAACACTTCTTTGTTATGTACCTACTTCCAAAATATACTCAAAGAGAAGTACATGTGCGTTGATAGTTTCTGCAGTGCCTCACTTTCAATATTTACCCACAGTTAATCCCTGCAGAATCTAAAATTTACAAATACCCTAAACTCACATCAGGGGTATACACCAATAACAACCTCTGTAAAGTTGCTAAACGCAATAAGATTCTATAAATACTGATGTGTTGCTTCGATATAACTACTAAACAAATAAATTCCTAAAAACAAAAAAAGTCAAAGTAAATAATATCTTATCAGTTTTAAACATTAAATTTGTTCACCATTCTTCGATTCCACCATCTTGTCGTTTTCTAACAGGCACTTTTTTTTGGCGGTTTCAATAACCTTGGGGATATTGAATTGAAAGTAAAGCATGGGAAAAATATCTCACACTCAATTTTTAAAATATCTATTTAGCTCAACTGCTACTTGATGGGAAAAAAAACTAAAATTAAGTTCCCAAATATTATAGTAATGTCAACAATAGCCTCAATATATAGCTCTTTTGTTTGATATAATCACAATTTCCTATATTTCATCAGTAATGATAACTATATAATGATTCATTTTAAAGATCATATATGGTTATGATTATTGAATCATAAACATTAGCTATTGTTTTATAATAAAGGTGTGAGATAACTATTACTCTATATAGGTTCAAACAGTGTTTTTTTTTACGTTTCAAGGAAGTCCAATTATTTGAACTATAAATATTTGCATTACTTTCTACAATTTATTCCGAATGTTGGAATGCTTATTTGTCATTCTTATATTCCAGTAATCTGGTTTTTCAGATGACGATCGATAGAATCTGAACAGACTGATTCGGTTTTTTTGCCAATATAGATTAAATCAGGAGTGTAGTTCATTCTTATTTATTTCTCTAACTGGTACGTTGATATGTTGTGGAAATAAATCCATGCAACTTCTACTAAATTCACAATACACTTATGCTTGATAAAACATGGTAATCTATTTCTTGAAATAAACTATGTAAAATATTGAACTATAGAGGTCTCTTGTGTGAAGACATATCCGAATGTCACATTTCTGTTCCAAATAACTAGAATGACTTCATCCGGAAAACACAGAGAGGCTAAAAACGCGAAACTCCGCATTAGAGAGGCGAAACCCTACGTTAGCAAGGCTAGCCATATATTTCTGGCCTTTTAAAAGACTCTGAGAGACCAGAATGGCCAGAAAGGCTCTAGGAGATGAAATTGTTTTCCAGATGTTCTCTATACTATTTATATATTAATGATCTCATAGCGGACATGTGAATTATTGAATGAAATATCTTTACCAACGAGCAGGGAGAGGAGTTTGTCTAAACCTTTTTTTACTCCAGAGCACATAACTTAAAGCACGTTTTATGCTTTTTTTTTCGGTCCCTGGACATCAATGAATGTTTAGATAGAGGGGTGAAATTTTTACGAATAAAACTTATTTTTAGTTTCATAAGTCCTCTTCAAATATCTGCTACCGTTACCGTATCGATACGGATTTAATATGCACGATAAACCAAGTATTTGGAACCTGGGTAATTTATTATTGTAATTATAAACTGGCTTCCTTTTATAAAAACAAAATCCCTTTAGTTTTTTCTCGAAATCATTGCCTCAGGTTTATTTTTCGATACACCCAAATGCATAAAAGGAGCAAGAATCGACAAGGGTACGAGTCATAGTGTTAGATTATGTAAAGATGCCATCGATAGTTACATGGTGGCACTTCGCCACTTACAAAACCCCCTTTTTTATTTACTGATATTTTTGAACTTTAATAGAAGTACCAGTTTCTCTATTCAGCTACAATATTAATTCGTATTTATTAGACTCGTTACAAATGAGAAGCAAATAGAATGCTATTTGAAAACGTAGACAGAGGTTTCCAGCCTACTTTTGGAACCTCAAAAATAGACGTGTTTATTGATTTATAAAGAAATAGTAACTTTTTTTTTGAGATTTTATCAAAGGCTTTCTTTTTCGCAGAAGAAATGTTTATACCTACACTTCGAAATAAGTTACGACATGTGTGTTGTAATTGAATTTAAGCGTATTGGTACTAAAAAAAGCAGATACTTTATGAAATAGAGTTTGTTAATCAATTGCTCAGCACGGAGTTTTGTTTTTGAAATCAACGCTTTTTTTTATGTGTCTCTGTGATTTGTGTACTTGATATATTATCACATATGTGATTGAGACGAATGATGACTACATATTTACATGTTGTAGCGACCCTTTTTTCCGTTCATTTGAAAATACAAATAAAAACAGCGATATATTATTAGAATAAAGGTATTGGGATTGAAATATAATCGAATTCGCTATATTCGCTAAAAGCAAGAAAATGTTCATAATTTGTCATAAATATGCAAGGTGAAGATAATAACGTTAACGATAGGATATCATGTAATGTAGAGAAATGTGTCCAAAGAGAAAGAAAGTCAATATATTAAAATGAAGCATATGGCTAAAGAAATGATTCTCTTTACCTTTTCTAAGAATCTTTACAAAAATCTGATAGCTGTGGTTCTATTCTTCCACTTTATAATAAAGATGGAGGTGTAGATCATAAACAATGACAAGTTGATTTCGCACGGTTTTGTGCAATTTCAGAAAGGAATATTATATTAAAAATTACTTGTTCTGATCAATATGGATACATTGGGAATATCGTACTTTTGTGGATCCGATGATCCTGGGGTTTTTTTTATTTAGATTGTTCTATTTTTCTATTTTCGTAAGAGAAATAAAACGTACGATAAACCAAAGGCAGTCAGTTCAATGTATCTTGTTTAATATGAAATAATAAAAGTGCTGATGTGTAATGTATAATAGTTACAACTCCTCTAAAACGGGAAAGCTTAAACTTGCAGACTTGTCAGGTTCAAAGGTACATAGAGGAGGATACTTTACTCCTCAATAAACGATGGGATAATACAATAAATTAAAAGGTTATAAGATCAAATATGGATAAATAATATGTACACGAAACAAAAGGGGTAATCAATACAGATAGCGAACAAAAGTAGCAATGTAGAGACAACGCGTTTAACTTTTTCTTTTTTCCTACTTCATTTATTGACAATATGAACATTGATAAACTTCTAACACTTGATATTGAGTCTAACAATCGCAACCGATTCAACCTCAAAAATGAAGGTTATCCCGAGTTTAGAACAGCCGATCCCAAAGTTATACATGTCAAAAGGAACAGTTTAATGATATCTTTGGACCTGAATGGGAAGTTTAAGATTTGAGAACGAATACGAATGGCGTAGATATCGCAGACCAATTGTGGTCATACTATGGAACCCTTAGAAAAATATATAAAAGTCGAGTTTCTCCATAAACTCTAAGTGAAGCTTCCGATCCAAGTATACTTTTATTAGATGCTAGTTTTGAAAATAATTTAACACATACAACAAATATTAAATGTATCCAATAAAAGCCGAGCTCCTTCAGAGACTCTTAAAGCAGCAATGTAGGACTGGCTAATATAACACAGGAAGTTAAGAACAGTAAGTAATATATCCACCCTTTTGACTAGGCATAAAATGATAGTTTTTCCTCTTATAAACCGAAAATATTCAGACGTATAGCAGAATATAGGTATCGTCAAACTTGAAAAAAAAATTATTCTATAACAACATTGCATTACTCAACGCGATTTCATAAATGTGATTATTTTTTTAAAAAAAACTTACTAACGACTATTCGAGTCCTAATAAAGAGGATGGGGATGTATATAAATAATCATTGTAGTAAAAAGTTTTGTAGTTACCATTTATTAAGCATGTTAGCGATAGCATATCTGTAACTGGTTTTATCCGATCTTACTTATAAGGACTTATATAAAGCTATAGATTTAAATCAAAATCAAATTTTGAAAGTATCTAATCTTAAATTACGCATACTGTTTAAATCTGCTGGGTGCAATTTTTTTTATTTTTATTATATACATATTGCTAGTGTTAGAAAACACACAACAGCGACGCAACACTTAAAGTATGTCAAGCCATGTACATAAACTATTTTTAGAAATCGTAAAAACCCTTTTAAATTTTTAGTGGCCTAGATTTTTCATGTTACTAATCATAACGATCAAGCTTCTCTTTTATTTATTGTTTTTCATAATGATTCCTTGTATCATTTATCTTATTCACGTATATATTCAAATACAAAACGACAAAATAACCTATCAACTTAGTGGAACATTATTTTAGAAGAAAAGCCATATATTTTTGCAATTAAAATTTTGAGCGAAGGGTTTACAGTCAAAGAAGAAAATCCAGATCGTTTCTTCAAAGTCTATAACTTGTGATCAATCGACAATAATATGATAATGCTAACGACATGCTCCAATTATATATATGATAATAATAAAGGCACCCTCATTAAAATTCAATATATATGTACATAAAAAGATGCTCTTCCTGTTCTAGATTTTTGATCAGCTAGCCATGGCTATCCCAATAGCTTTAACCTAATTTGGAAATATATCACCAACGCCATTGAGAGAATCTGGTAAGTACACCTACTTCATAGCATTAAGATTTGTTTTGGCATTCATTTTCATTTGCTTATTTATACTCATCTCTCTGTATATATCTTTAAAATCTATCGGGTACTCAATTATCCACTTTATACCCAAAGGGATATGGCATATATCTACTTCTTTTCATTATCATGAAAATAAAGGTGGCTGTTCCACATGAACATTAATATACCCTAAATTAAAAAGCGACCTGAATGTTGTATTTATTCATTTTTTTTTTTTTTACAAAGGTACACCATAAATATATTACATTTTATTAAAATTGATGAAAAATCAACTCCTCTCTTATCACCCCACTAAATTATTCATTTTATAGTTGCTATGATTGGTAAGTGAAGAGATCGAGAATGATTTAGACATCCTAGATTTATTTTTCCTCTCTACTTTATTGTGTTAAGGTTGGTCTTGTAAGAATATACACTATTTTCTAAAAAAAAAAAGAGCATGTATTTTTAGGTACTCTAATAATAATATACTAAACTTTTCACTCTCTACTGTTCATTTTAACATGCCCGATATGTGTATATATCTGTTGCTGTTCAGTAAGTGATTTGTAGATCATATGCTTTGACGAGCAAGCATCCTTTTATATTTCATCATTTAAAGTTATATTTGGTCTATTATTTCAAAGAACAATGTATTTTAGTTGTGCAGTGAAGTCACTAAACAAATCCAGTAATTTATCTTTCTTATTGCTATTCTTATTCTTTTTATATTGCTTTCATAATCAAAATAATCATTTATGTGCTCTTATCTCCTTATTTTTTTCAGGAACATTTTTATTCTTTTCTTTTATTTATTCATACTATATTGATTATGTAACTTCTAAGTAATGTTAATTTTATTTTAAGGATGACTTTCATCATTGAAAGTAAAATAGATTTCTTTAATGTTAAAACAGTAAAATAGCCGATATCTAAAGATATCTAGAAGCCTCATTGGTTATACTGCTTCGGCTATTGAATTCTGACAGACAAAGATGGAATTTTTTTATTCCTCGCTTTTCGTATGTTCAGGGGCTCACTTTTTTTTTTGTCTTGGCTGTCTGTATCCTCGAAGTTAAAAATATATTTAAACTTTCAAATAGGTAGCTACTATCATAAGAAAAATATATATAGCTATTAAAATAAATGGAAAAACAGAAAATGGTTTGTACAATGGAAAAATGAGATAATCGATTTTAATATTCTACCGTTTTTCCTTTACAATTTTTTGCGTAGAATTAGGTGTCTCTACAGCCGTATTACACTTAACAATTTGCCAAGTCATTAAACTGATGTGACACCAAATTTCAGACAAATTTATTTTTATATCAATCACTTTTCCTGGACTCCGAAGTAAAAAGGTCATTACGTCAATTTAAAACAATAAAAAAAATAGTTTATGTAAAATGTAAAAAAAAGAAAAACTTATTTTCATGTATGATATCTATAATTGCAAAGTAAGGGGAAGGGTTAAAGAAAAGGGATAGTTATATCTCTTTCTCTTTTAAATGAATGAGTCTTTTTTGATCTTGTTTGTTTTGGTTGATTGGTTAAAAATTTTCTTTTCTGTTTATAAAAAAAAATATTATATCAGTTAATGGATAGCAGCATAGGCCAAAACAGCACACCCAGCAGTAATCCAAAACTTGCTGGAGATTTGTTCAGAACCGGAAGAGGCAGTAGGGTTACCACCGGAATTAGCATCAGAGCCACTACCGGAGGTACCCATTGTAGGGTTAGCACCGGCAGCAGAAGAAGCAGCGGAACCAGAAGCAACGGCAGAAGAAGCGGCAGAAGAGGCGTAAGGAAGAGCAGTTTGAGCTGCGACAGCTGAACCACCAGAGTTGGTGACAGTGGCATAACAATAGTTGTTGGCGTTATCGACGCAAAGCATAGTTTGGGAGTTGCAAAGACACGTGGGTGTGGTGCCGCTGAATGCTGATGAACAACTTGAAGGAACGGAAGGGCAAGAAGTTGAGTTCATTGAGATGGAACCCCAGCAATACTGTCCAGCAGAATTCTGGCATGTGGTAATATCGTTACTGCATCTACAAGTAACGGGTTGATCAATGTTACTACAGGCGCTAGGGGTGGCACATGTTGTGGAAGGAAGTGAGGCGTATGGAAGGCCATGGTCTCTCTTCATAAGAGTGTTGGAATAAAAGCTGATATCAGCGCTTACGGTGTAAAATACTGTTGATAAGGTGGCGACGAGTAAACTGAGTTTCATTTTTCGAATAAAAGAGTTGTAAAAAAAAATGAAAAAGAGAAAGAAAGAAATGATTGAATCCAGGTCATCAAGATGTAGAAATATTAAGTGAGCAATTCTCGAGACTCCGATACAATCCGTCCAAAAATGGAAATGGCACTCGTGTAAACATTGAATGAAAAATAAGGGGTCTTTTTGTACGACAATTCAGTCTCCAACAGATCACAGACTGTGCGGCTCAAGGTTTAAAGCCTAAACAATTGCATTGACACTAAAACCGTTCATATTTCATTATGTTTTTTTTAATGCAGCGATTCTCCCTGTATTTGTAAAATATAACATTTATTACAAGCTCTATTTTTAAATATTAACATTTTTTTAGAGAGATGCACTTCATGGGCATATGTATCAGTCTATTTAATCTATAAAATATGTCTGGTGATATATTTAAATGTTTACGTCCTTCTTCCATTGTATCATGAGAACTCAAATCGATTATTACCATATTGCTTATACTGACGATGTTAATGCAGTGCCTATGGGGTAAAAAGAAAAAACTTCATTGTTCGAAGAAGAGTTTTACTCATTGAGTTTAATACCATAGATGTGATATTGATATATGTTAAATATGAAGATGGTTTTCTAGATTATAGCGGAACGATTGTTACGAAACCTTTTCAGTATTGAATACCAAAACATCAAGAATATATGATGGTAAATCATATTAGACACAAAACCCCATGATCGATATAGCTATTGATGCAAATATATTAACGATATGCAATATAAATCAGTTAATTCTAAAAATATTTATACACTAAAAAAAACCTTACCGTCTAATTCAAGGATAGTTTCATCTACTACTCTTTGGATAGTGGCACCAATTGATTATGTTGTCCTGGGTACATGGTCTTTTGTACAGAAGACGATGGGTAAGTGAACCAATAAAATCAAACATGAGCTCACTAATTGATGATGCTGTTGATATTCCAGATCCCCCGGATCCTTTGATGCGTCTTTAGTAAGGTCAATAGAGTATCTACAAGATAGCTGGTTATTTGAAGAGTATTAAAAACACCATTTCTTTTTTCTTACCCCGCTGTTTCATGACTGACCAATGGGAAGACTTCACTTGATGGTCGCATGAATTTGATATTGTTTTCTAACCAGAAATTGATAGGTGTTAGTGTTTACTGTTTTGATTCCATTTCAATTATCGTTTTAATACCCTCTATATTCTATATAAGTTATGTTTAGAAAATCTAAACAAAGTATAAAATAACATCATATTACCAACAATGCTAATCCTTTTTCATAATTGAAGCCTTTTTCGTTAATGACTGCTATTGAATTCTATTTTGGCATCAATTCCCTCCTTCCTTGATTTTTCCGCTGCAAATCTCATCACTTTGAAAAATATTCGAGGTGGTACGCTCATTCCAAATGCTTGCATCTTGTACTTATAAACAGTCCCCTGGTATAAGAATATACGATGTTTGAATTATTATGGGGTGGAGACCCACCACTACGTAAACATCTTTAAGATATCGTTTCCATATATA
>VCJL01001067.1:55716-69764 GCA_024139405.1 Backusella mclennaniae | reverse complement strand
AAAAAAAAAAGAGAAAGTGTATATTTTTTTACCTTTTCATTCGCAAGTTCCTTTTATTGCAATACATTTTCTTTATTCCATCGCCCTAAAAATAAAATCCGCTCTTTGTTTTTTACCATCTCGAAACTTGTTAAAGAAGTGTAGACATGGAAAGACAATATCTGATGGATATTACGCAGTAGCAACAGGTGAGATATTTACTTTTTTTTTCTTTTGCCCACTCTCTGTTCAAAGTATTTATATTTATTGATCTCTATTCAGGCTTTTAGCCAATCATAATGTTTTACTCAAAAGGGAAGGATGCCACATGCATTTGAATACATTATACATATATATCTTTTTCGTTTATTAATAACATTCATTGTACCATGAATGAAATAAGGGGGGAAAATAGCATTATAAGTTAATAACGAAAAGAAAAAGAAAACATATGCTGTTTTTGATGCATAGAAGAGTGGTATTGATTACTATGCTGCTCTTCTTGCGCTTAATTTCTGTTCCAGTTCTCTAATCTTTTCTTCCAAGCGATATACAACTTGATCATTTGTCTTTCGAACGAGATCAGTCACTGCCTGGATTAATGAAGGATCCAAAGCACTGTTGGTAGAAGATTCTGAAGAAGGAAGTACTCTTTGTAGCTTTTGTTGTGTTGAGAAAGGATCAATAAGGAAAGAAAGGAACGTTTCGTGATTTCTATAAGTAATCGATTTAGTAAAAAACAAGGATGGCTCTAATTCATGCTATTATTACAATAAAACCTGTTCAATTTTAGAAAGAGCTGATTCAATTCTAGTAGGGAAGACAGGATCCAAGACATTATCACGGAATTGAACAACATAATCAATCATCTGTTGGTGCTTTTCTTCAAGTGCGGCCAATCTAATAAATACGTCTTCCTCATCGTCGACGTCCATTTCACCATTTTCTAATCTTGTTCTCTTTCTTGATCTATTAGATGCATCTAGGCCACCAGCAATATTGTTGACTTTAAAGTTGATAAAGTTCTCTACTATTTTAATATTATGATACATCACAGTGATATGACGTTCGACTTCCTCCATATGCTTTGTGACAGTTTTTGCTTGAGTGTTGTCAGATTGTGTAGGGTTGAAACTAGCCAACTGCTTTTGTGTTGTTTCAGCCCTTTCCTTTTGTTTCTCAATAAGCTTTGAAAGGTCGGCTGCTGTCTTTTCAAGTGATTCCAAGTGTTCTTGGGCAACAGTTGTATTTGCAGGAGGTTTTAACTGATCCAATCTTTTATTAATCTCCCTTGAGATGTACTCCTTTATATTATTCGAAATAACATTGCTACTGCTTGATCCTTGTTGCATTTGAGTTTGTTGCTCTTCACGGTATTTATTTACATAGGTTTGGACCTTATCAGTCACATGCATTGCCAGCTTTTCTTTGTCGACCAAGGCTACATAACTATCTACTTTGTCGTTCAACTTGCTAAACTGCTGTGTTTGTATATCCTTCACCTTGTTGAAACGCTCTTCTTGCTGCTCCAATAAAGTTGCCTTTGTATCCTCCAACTCTTTCTTTAAACTGTTCTCTTTTTGTTTAGCTTCTTCCACTTGTTCCTTTAGTTTTTCAATTTCGCTATTGAGACGCAAATGTTCCTTTGAGACGCTGTCTTTGAGGTTTGAACTGAATTTTAGCAGTTTCTGCGACGAGTTGTCGCGTGCATCATTTGATTTACTGACGCAGGTTTCTGTCAACGTTTTAACCATGGTGCGGAAACGCTTTTGCACTTCCTCTTCGTTGGATTGTAATCTAATTGATGAAACCATGGTTAGTATCCAAACTATTTCTATCCTGCTTGTTATTGTTATTACTCTGTTTTTTTTGCTTGAACTTGCTGCTTCAAGTCATTGATTGTAGAGTCTGAATCAACGTGGAAATATTAGTTTAGTAAACGACAAACTATCATTATTCGTATATACTTTACCAAGTGAATCAACCGCGGATGTTTTCTGACCATCGTTGATAAAGGTTGAACGGATGCCCACCAGAGAATCCACTTTCTGCTCAACAGCTTTTAAATCAGCAACTGAACGTGTTGAAGCATAAATGTACCTTTTGAATTTGAATTGAATTGAATTTAGTAGGCAATCTTGAATAGATTCAAACATGGAAATAAAATGAGGACAAGGTACAAACGACTTACTTTAAACATTCTTTCAATTCAACAGTGAGAGTGTCTGGGTTTTCGTTGGTATTAGATTCGCTCATGTTGGTAGTCTTTTGAATTATAAAAGAATGAAAGAAAAATAAAAAAAATATAGAAAAATTGAAAAAGGACTTTGATTGGTTTAAATATTTATTATGAAGATTTGTTTTGATTGGAATCATCCAAGAGCGGAAATTTCCCTTTAACAGTGCCATTATGAACACTAGGCTCGATATTCAACAGCTCAGTCATAAAGTTATAGAGTTCCACGTTGTAAAATGGCGCCACAACGGCACCAGGGGTATATGACTTGGTTATTTTAGGTCCTGCTGCGAAAAAGATGGCACGCATGTCTTCATCCATGTTATCGTAACCATGTCCACCTCCAGCTTTGAATTTTTGATCATGAGTAGTAAAGATATATCCTGGCTCGGGTATCGCAACAATGGGTGTTATTCTGTTAGAGTGGCGGTAATGAAATCGCTCTGGTACTTCATCCCTCATGTACACTTGGAAATGTGGTTTAGGCACACTTTGTGTATAGTTCAAGAGTTGCTGGTGGATTTGATTGATAACAGAAACAGCATCATTCGCGTCTTTTGGCCTAACATCAAACAATGGCTCTGCTTCTCGATTGATGTGCTGTATGAGGTCTTGGGAAAGTATATCATCGTAGTAAATGAGCTTATCCTCACTTGTTGCAATCATACCATGATCGCTCACCTAGAATCATATTCCGTGCTTTAGTGTTGGATTTATTAGTATATTAAAATGGTGTTACTTACCACCACTACATGTACATGGGAGTCCAAGTTTCGCTCCTTGAGTTGTTGCAAGAGATAACCGATGCTTTGATCTGCCTGCTTAATGACATTATTCATCTTTTTATAAAGAAAGAAGGAATATGAGTCATCTTGTGTTAATATTAGTATCATCAATATGAAGCTACCTCTTCACTAACTGGGCCATCGCGATGGCCTTGTACATCAACTTGAGGTATATAGATTGTAACCAACTGTGGTCTGTCATCATACTTCATATCAAGCCAATCCAAAGCAATATGCATCTTTTCCATAGGAAGCATTGATTGGTTAAACTTGACAAGTAGTTCAGGTGGGTTATAATTGGTATTTGACCCAGGCCACATAATGGAACCTGTGCGTTTTCTATTCATTCTTGCTGTTGTCCAGATCTATTATTATTTATTATTATTACTATTAAATAGATGAATCAAAACAAGACATACCGGTTCACCTTTCCACCACTTGTGATTTACGGTAATCGAATCGTCTTTTGATATGAATGTATCTTGCAAGTCGGGGTCATAAAAGTTATTGGCTACAATGCCATGTGTTTCCGGGTAGAGACCAGTAACCAAGCTCCAATGATTAGGAAATGTGCTTGCCTATATAGACATGAGATGCTGTTATAAATGCTACAATAGACAACTTACAGGGAAAGCAGGATACATATACTTTGCTTGTATACCAGATTCACCAAGTTTTTTAATATTTGATGTAATATCTCGATCTAAATATTCTGATTTAAACCCATCCAAAGAAATCAAAATGACAGTGGATGCAAAGTAATCTGTTCCGTTATGGTACAATTTTTCAGCCCGTCTTTCATGGTGACCTGACATATGGGAAATATGCATCATAATCAGCTTGAATACAATGAAAAAGAGTCCAATAGTGCATCCCATCACGATGTATGGTACAATCGAAGAAGGCTTTACATATTCTTCTCCTTCTTCGTTGTAAATATCCCATTGCTCGTCTTCTTCGTTTTGTAATAAACGAGCTTCCTCTTCTTCCTCCCCCTCCTCCTCCTCTTCGTCTTGTACTTGTTCTGTATGAAATAGGTTAGAATCACTCGAAGGGTGTTTCATTTCGTACGATTCCAAAGTCATTTTGTGTTTATGTGGCAATAAAAAAAACGAAAGAAAGAGAGTTGAAGGCGACAAAGCCAAAAAAAGGGGGTGGAGGTACGTTTCTTGTTTTCACTCCCTAATTTCCTTTTAAAGGTAGTAGGTAACTTAAAATAACAGGTTCAAAAGTTGCTGCCATTTATTTCAACTCCTTATTTTGGTATTACTACAATATTACAGCGTTTTGTGCTCAGCTAATGCAGCTTTTTATGAACTTGGAAGAATAGCGTTTCATCCTCTCTGCTCAGAAATCAGAATTTCAAGTAGTAAATAGTAACTTCTATCATATACTCTTATAATGCTTATGATAACAGTTAATAATCTTGTAATCTGAAGAGTAAATTTGAATCTGGGTTCAATAATAATAACACAGAAAGATCAATGCATGAAATCAAAATGTAGTATATTTTAAATACTTCATTCTTTCCTCTCAGATTATCATCTTCTCCATGCTTGGATACATACTTAAATTAGTAGTAAAGTAAGGATCATCTACGGCGGATCATCCGTATCCCGATTCCTACAAAGCTTAAATCCATAAGTTTTGCAGAATAGATACAAAGAGTCAACACACCACTACATACTTTGATTTACTCATATTTTTCTATAAAGTTAGGGAAATAATAATAATCCTATGCCGTTATTTTTACCTTTTTGATGATCGCTTAATGCAAGAGAAGCACTTAACAATACTTTATCATTTTAGTCTAATCCTTAGAAAGAACAAGTTTTGTATTTGTACCCACTCCTTAGCACATTGTAAAAAGTATACAAAATAGTATGATGAGCTTCAAGCATTCTATAGGCTATGTCCGTATTGGTTTCTATATGGATTCAAGCATGAATCAATTTGTGCACCTTAAACAGATTACAAACTCAGAAATAAACGCACGTCATCAAAGTCAGAGAGAGACGACGCGCGTGCAAAGAATTAAAAAAAAAAAAAAGGTTAATAGTGGTATACGTACTTTATACTCTTTTTCTTTTTTTTTAAATTATACAATACAAATATGGCTGATCGTTATAGCTTTTCACTTACCACTTTTTCACCCTCTGGTAAACTTGTACAAATTGAATACGCCTTGAATGCTGTTTCTCAAGGTGTTACCAGTGTTGGTATCAAAGGTAAAAAGTAAACCGTCTTTCACCTTATATGCGTTATTATTGACCCTGATATTCTTTAGCCACCAACGGTATTGTTATTGCCACTGAAAAGAAATCAGCCTCCAGTCTTGTAGATGATTCCACACTTGAAAAAGTTGCCACCATTTGCGCCAACATTGGCATGATTTATTCAGGAATGGGACCTGATTTCCGTGTTCTTGTCAGCAAGGCACGTAAGGCTGCCCAGGCCTATAAGAGAGTTTATATGGAGGAACCTCCTGTACGTATTCTTGTACAGGAAGTCGCAAGCGTCATGCAGGAATATACACAGAGCGGGTAATGATATAGAAAGAGAAGATAGAAAAGGAATTAACCTGTAAATATTAGTGGTGTCCGTCCATTTGGTGTTTCACTTTTGATTGCTGGTTACGATGATATCAATGGACCTTCTCTTTACCAAGTCGATCCTTCAGGCTCTTATTTTGCATGGAAAGCAAGTGCCATTGGTAAAAACATGATTAATGCAAAGACTTTCTTGGAGAAGAGATATAATGAAGAGATGGAATTAGAAGATGCAGTACACACAGCCATCTTGACAGTAAGTTTTTGTCTTGTTTTGCATATAAATGAATATTCATTTAATATATTCCACTAGCTCAAGGAAGGTTTTGAAGGACAAATGACAGAAAACAGTTTGGAAATCGGTATTATCGGAACAAGCACTGTTGGTGTCTATGGTGGCGAGAGAAAAGAGATCCCACTATTCAGAAAGTTGAGTTTGAATGAAGTTCGTGATTACTTGGCAAACATTGCTTAAATATCAGTTATAACAAGAAGAAGAAAATAATAATAACAATAATAATAATAAAAAAATGCTGACATAACATTAAGAGGGAAAGACGATGGAAGAAATAAATTTTGCATGCATTTTATTTATTCATTTATTATTAACCATAAACTTATTTTGTATGTATTATTTGGTTATGTTTTTTTTAAAAAGATAAAATAGTTAATATATATATAAATAATTTGTGTGTGTGTGTGTAAGCATTTACAAAAAAGAAGGAAAGAAAGCGTCTAGATAAGTGCAAAAGGAAAGGATAGCCTCAGATCTGTTCTATTGACCACTGGTTCATTATTTCTTTGATTAAAGTAATGATGCTGGCCCAATAATTCTTCTGTCATTGAATAACGATAAATCCGACTGGATTGGCGTCGTCGCGACTGCTGTACAGTGTCATTGTTTGCATCTGCCTGTTCTTGTTTCTGTAAAGCTTTCATGTATCCAAGTGCGTCCAAGGCCTTTTGTCTTGTTCTATTTATAAGCAAAAGTCTCTCCCAGAATACAACTGGAATGTCTTGAACAGCAAACGATCTCAACTCTAGGGTATTCAACGATTTACAACCACGAATCATATTCAGAAACGATTCATGAGAGGAACTTCCATTATCGCTTGTGCCACGTAGTTCCAGATGATCCAGTTGATGGCAGTGATTTCCAATAGTTTGAATCAACATTGGACTGTCGCACCGAAGTGATAGATATTTTAGTTGGTTTCCATATAGACATACCGTTTCAGAAATGGTATATTCCTCCACGCAAGGCATGGAAACAGTTAGGTTCTGGATGTGAGGACAACGTGTATACAGCGATTGAATAAGACAGCCATTGGCCCCATCATACTTGTTACGGTTTGATCCTAAATGGATAGTTTCAATTTTGGAAAATGACAAAATGCCTTCTATGGCAGGCGCCGTAAAATCGGTCCATATGAGTGAAAGTGTTGTCACACCAGAAAAATCATTTCTGCTTGTGCTATAGTCCTGATATATGGAAACATGTCTATCTTTGTCTTTGTCGACAATAAGACAGTATTTAAACTCCAGATGCTCCAATCTTGGCAAGGCAGCTATAATCTCATGTATGTTTTGTGTCGTTATCATTTGAAAGTCATGAAAGGTCAATCTATTTATTGGCGAATTGGTTCCAAGTAGCTTGGTCAGATCATGAGCACGCCAGTAACTGCCGTTTTGTCGGGATTTTAGTGTCAATCTTTTCGTGTGATGGGTCAACGCTCGGCTTAGCACAGTATTGGACTCTTTACTTGCTTGTAAATTTCGAATATGAGTATGGTACCCGAGTTCGAGATGACCATAAAGCATCGGTAGCGTCTGGATATAACTATATCGTGATGTCAAACATAACTGAAGTAAGCTAGCTTTATCAACATAGCATTGTATCTTGTTTAGTAATTCTACTGGTAAAGAAAATAGCATCGTATTGTCAGGTTTTTTTTTATGGAATCAAAACAATGAAAGTGAGAAAGGTAAGAAAAAGAAAGATAGATAATTAAAGAATATACCCTCGTCTCCTTTTTTTAGTTATTTCGAAAAAACATTTTCTCCTCAATCAACATAGATGTGCTACATCAACTCATCATGCGCGCTTTGCCTTTCAAAAATAATAACAAAGGCTTTTTAATATGAACACAAAACACTTTGCCACGCACCACTTTTAATTTTAATTCTTCTTATTATTAAAACCATTTAATATGATGTTTATTATCATTGTTTGTTTTGTTTTGCTTGATCCTGTCATAATTCTTTCTTTATTTTTTCATCATCATGTCTTGGAAGTAAAACGTTAATCAGAATACATATATTAAATTGTGCTTTTTGATTATTTTTTCCCCAAAACTCTATTTATCATATGACCATTTATGTCTACTTCGGTAAGATACAAGCATAATAGGAAAGGCTTAGCGACTATGTGCCTCATCTATTATTTCTATTTTCTTCAAATATATCGCGAAACTATACCTTTACATACAAACAAACTTTTCTATTTATTTTCCATTCTTATATATCAACCCTTTTTTACTATTTTTATTAAAGTTGTACATACAATTCGTCCTTTTTTCTTTTCTTTCTAGATTCTTGTATTACGCAAACGGATCATGCTGGTGACAATGTAATCTATAATTGACTGCGATCTGATTGACAAGCGTTTTTTTTTCTTCTGCTTCTTGATTTGATTTGTGTGCAGTTTTCAGTAGCATTTTAACCCTGGCTTTGCATGGTTTCTCGGAACCTATCTTACCACTTTTATTAGATTTTCGCCATTTTTGAATGATTTTGTGTGAGGTTAAATTGCCCAGAAAAAAAGGAGACTAGTTGGAACAAAAGTTTGAAGCTAATTTGGCCTAGTCGTTCGAAAATAATTTGACTCTAGTTTCTGGTCGGGTTTTATGCAAGATATTTATGAGATGCTGGATTGAATTTTTGTAAATGTTCAATAGAAGCATCAATAACCTTTGAAAACGTTGGTTTGACGGCCCTTCAAGAAAGAACTAGTTTATATGGTGGATCCCCGGTGGTTGCAGATGTCATATTCCCCAAAAGGAATTGTTGCAATAGGTGGGAACGACTGTAATTGGATATATCGAGCTATCATCACTCATAGCATGGCGTAGGTTTTTTTCTGATTGCTATACAGCTTTTTAAAGACCATGGTTTACAACAAATAGCTGCTATCTCTCACATGTATTAGCTAACACTTTTCTAGCTTTTAAAGTTGAATGTTTCATCTTTGATATAGAAAATGAAACTTATATTCTTAATTGATAATATAAAAGAGCAAAAAAAAAAGAAAAAAAAAAAGTCAATTTTTAGCATCTCCTCAAAATGAAGTAATGTTCTTTTGATGGGGGAAAATGGAGGTCCATTTATACTAAATTTAGGAAGTCAAGTCCATAACTGTTGCCAGATATATGATAGGAAAATTCCCACACGAACACAACAGCTTACTTGAAAAATAGTGGTTTACCAGAGCAATCAAATCAACTTGACCAATTACGCTACGCAAAGGTTATCAAAATTTTTGTAGCATCTAATGGCACATGTAACTCATATCCTTTTTCTCTACTTGTTTCTTTTATTTTATTTTTTATTTTTTCTTGAAAAAAGCATTTCTTTTGTCACATATAGTCAAACGTAAGTGAAAAATGGCAATACGAATAGCCTTTATTAAACTACATCACAAATAGCCAACCTAAAGGTGTATATTATTGTATATTTTACACCTGAAACTTATGGTGTATGGAAGGACCATATCGAGTAAGTTGCTGTATTTCGCCAACCATAAACTTTATTGTTCAAAGAAATGCTAATGAATATGTACCAAATTAGCAACATGGCTAAACACTATAAAACAACAATATCATATGATTTTAATGAACAGGTTTATATTATTTACCTAATTAAATACGATGTAGTTATCCTTCATACTTACATTGCACTTTAGTTTTTTAACATTGCTGGTAACTCTCAAAATGCTTGTAATGAAAGGTATATTTTTATTCGAGTTATAAAGGTAAGTATATTCATTTCAAGAAATGTATAGTGGTAAAAAAATTCAGCGCTTAGTAAAGCTCTTAAGTAAAGTAAGTTTATACAACTCTATGTCAAGAATTTAAATCATAATTACATCATTACAGAGTCAAAGTGCCCTTTTAATGAGTGAAATGGTGGATTTCGAATCACCAAACGGAGGTGCTTCAGGTGAAGAGAAACTACCAACAAAAAGTTCTCCAAAACCATCGCCTATAGAAGAAGAAAAATTTGATAAATTGGAGCTCAAAAAAGGCGGTACACTAACTAACAGCAATGAATCAGATGATGATGGACATGTTTTATATTTTACAATTGCAAAAAATATCAAAAATACCTACAAAAAAACTCCAAACGCGAAGATTACTTGAGGCTAATTGGACGAGATACTCAAACCGAATGTAGCTTGCGACATGAGAGAGTAAATATATTTTTGTTTTATATTTCATTTCTATGAATTAACAAATAGAGTTTCTTTTTATTCATGTTAGAAAGTAAAGATTGTAGGTTCAGACTTGAAGCAAGTAGATAACGCACTTCAGCAATTCAAGGCTTTACAATTGAATTATGTAAATATTTTCAACAAGAACAGAAAAAGTGACCACAGAATGTTACTAACCAATACTATTTCCATAACAGAAAACTCGTAGAAGGGCGGCCAAGATGAATAAACAAATAGAAAACAAGACGAACGATACCTTTGACCATTATCAGCTCAGTAAAGATTGGAAGGCGGGACACGATGCACCAAACGAAATTAGAGATGGTACTAAAAATCTTATTTTTCACCTTGAAAAAAAACATTTAAAAAATCCAACTTTTTACCCTGAATAGCGCCAGATGAAACACCACTTTGGGGAGAAAAGGGATATTTAGAAAACCAAAAAGAACCTCTTAACTTCCGTCCTGATACGAGTTGGACAGATCCTAAGGTTACCTGGGCATCACCCAAATACAATAACACTTATCCCACTTTACCTAAGAGTCTTGAAGAAAAGCGCAATACGGCACAGAATACAGAGCGTAGAAAAGGCTTCACCAACAAAACCAAAAAGAAAAAAAAAATGAATCATCGAATGAAACGGATAGAGGTAAACCTTTTATTAAAAACTAAATAGGAAAATAAGAGACTAAAATGCACGCACTCTCTAGTGCAGTTGCTCTCGCTTTAAATGATTATGATAAACTACCCCAAAAAAAAAAAACTTTGCTACTGATCATATCTATAATAAAGGATATACCTATAATTCTTTTCATCGTATTTTGTATATTATTGTGCTTTTGTTTTCATGACTGATTTGCATCGCAACAATGATGATTATGATGTTAAAAAAATGGATTTTTTTTTTATTATAATGTATAATTAGTCGTGCTATAAGCTTAAAGATATGCAGCTTTTTTCAAAAGAAATTTTCTTTTAATCATGTGTCTTGTTGTAGTAGTAGAAAACAGTATCATAGGTCTGGTTAACTTTGTTTTGTGTCGCCATTGGTGCAGCACTATCAGGGATCCAGCCAATGATGGATTTCACCGGTTCGCAAATATAATCCTTGTGGGTACGAGGAATAGGTATGTGGTTCTCTGGATCATTGACATAGCGATTATAGTAGGTTTGGGCGGTTTTTTTGTTCATCCTGACCTTCGTTGCTGCTACAGATACACTTAGATTACCATCCACAATATAGCTAATGAGATCTTTTACTTGATGATAGGTTGGAGCGCTGTAATGTTTTGTTGGAACAGGAATTTCGTGATTGGGATCCTCCAAATACTCTCGATAGTATTTTTTGGCAGTATGTTCAGATATGTTTGCCTTTATGGAAGCCTCTCGAAAGTTCATGTGGTCGTCGACCAAATAGCTAATCAAATTCTTTACTTCTTCGTATGTACACACGTTGCCGCCGCGACTGAATGGTTTTTCGGCTACAGGAATGTTGCGGTCGGGATCGTTGAGGTATTTAAAGTAGTATCTTTTGCCGGATGTGACACCCATGTTTGCTTTGCGCGACGCATCGGCGACACTCATTTGGTCTTGCTCAATGTAACTAATCAGATTTTTGACCTGCTCAAATGTACAGGGCTTACCGGGAGGTGTTCTTCTCTTTTCAGGTACAGGAACATCATGATTGGGGTCCTTCATATACTTGTGGTAGTATCTTCGGCCAGTTTCAATACACATGCCGAGTTGGGTCGCCGCTTTTGATATGCTCATTTTATCATTGATGATGAAATCAATGAATTTTTTCAACTGTTCACGCGTGTAATTTCTGTCACTGTCTCTTTCAGGTCTTGGAATATTCTTATTTGGATCATTTAGGTATTTGGAATAGTACTTTCTACCAGTTGAGAGGCACACGTTTGCTTTTATCGAAGCTGCCGAAATCGTCATTTTGTCGTCAACAATATAACTAATAAGTGCTTTTATCTGGTCGTACGTGCAGGAATTGGGTTGTCTTCCAGGAGCTGGGATTCTCTGCTTTGGATCTTTTTTATACATTTGATAGTATCTATAAGCGGAGGCTTCGTCCATGTTTACTGTTCTTGAAGCGTCCCCAATAGTCATCTTGTCATTTTCGATATGTTGGATAAGTTGTTTGATCTGTTCTGTTGTGGCGCCTTGATATTTAGTTTTGACTTGGCTTGGTTCTGATGGTGATGTTTGTACTCTGATATTGACGCTGGATTCTCTCAAAGCGCCTTTGTTGCTGGTTGGTGCCTTTCTTTTTGTTATTTTGTTCCTGTTGTCTGTCACATTGTTTATAGTATGTAAAAATTGGGATGAGTTAGGCCCATATTTAAAGACCAGCTCCTTGGCCGGTGAATTTGGTGCTTGCCCTATAGGTTTAACCATTTTATATTTGGTACAGAGTAAAGGGGTTGATAAACTAATAATAAGAGATGAAAAAAAAAAGAAAAGGAAAAAAAATTAAGATTTTAGGCTGGGCCCGACTCACAGAATATTCCCATTGGGTTATGACGTGAGACGCTTGACGGAGTTTTTTTTAAAAAATAAAAGAAGAAGAGCAAACCTGGGTGTGCATCCATAGATTGACCAAAAAAAAAAAGTAATGGAACACTTGGAATCTGTCAAAAAATAAATAACTTTTTACCCACCAACCACGCGCATGTTTATTTATTATTAATCAAAAGTTTCATCGCGTGAAAGGCTTCTTATCATTGATGAGAGAGAAAAGAATTTCGAATAAACGGCAGTTACAAGATTTATTAGCTCATAAAACTTTAAACTGCTGAAAGACAAAATGCTCTTTGTGAACGTTTGAAAGTTTATTTAACAGAGAACGGATATCCTTCAAAAACATAGGCTTTACTAAACTTACCTGGTTTTCAAAAGAAATGGACCGTTTCCGTTTGTTACACACCAATAAATCCTTCAACACAATTGATAACAAGCCTTGGCGTATTATCAGTACACTTTATTCAACACAAAGATGGTTGTTGATAGAAAGACATGTAGTTTAAAGAAATCTAAAATAGATCCCTGGGTTAATTCCATTCCTCTTAAGAAAGAGAGAGAGACTTACTTTTGAGGGATTGAGTCATCAAAATATGATGTTTGGTAAAAATTTGATGTGTAAAAAAAAAAATAAAAATAAATCAATAACCCTTTTTTCCAGAATTTATTCTGATGCTTTTTTTTTTACTTCATCTATACCCTCTCTATTGACTGAAACACTCTACAGAAACGTTCTTTTTATTTCATTTTCTTTACAAAAAAAAAAGAGGACCAAGTGACAAAGTATGTTACTAATATTATTTAATACACTTCTGTAGGGTCCCAGCAAAACCGGAAAGGTTTTGTTTTATGCACCTGGTCCAAAATTTCCATATCCTATGTCTATTTTCAGTATACTACTCTTCCAAGAACAGATCCATCTTACCTCTTTTGATATTTCGAAATCAAACACCTTTGCATTTTCAGACACACGAGCGGGTGTCTTTGACTTTGGGATAATCACCCTCTCATGTTGAATAGCCCAACGTAGCAATACCAACGCCTTTGATATATTATGTTTATCCGCAATTTGATCGATTTCTACAATGTCTACTTCGCCATTGATTAATTTCCCTTCTCCTAAACTGGAATAGGCCTGTATTTGAATCTGATTTGCATGACATAGCTCGAGGATATCTGGCTGGTAGAGACATGGATGAAGTTCAAATTGGTGGATATGTGGCTTTACTGTACAAGTGTCTAAAAGGTGACGCAAGTGACGTGCAGTGTAGTTGGAAACACCAATATGTTTAATCTTGTCTTGTTTATAAAGCTGTTCGAGCGCCCTGTAACTTTCATCACGGTTTTGCTGATTGGCTGGATCAGATAATTTTGTTTTTGATGTGCTGCAAACAAGTCAGTGCTATTGTTGTATTTTCTTTATCTATTTTTTTTTACCCAGGCCAATGAATTAAATACAAGTCAAAATAATCCAAACC
>VCJL01001067.1:0-25409 GCA_024139405.1 Backusella mclennaniae | reverse complement strand
TTAAATTAAAAAAAAAAAAAAAAAAAAAAAAAAAAAGTCGAATCATTCTGTTCGTCATTTGGACTGGATATATCCGTGGGTGCAAAGTTAAATACAATGTTATCATTAGAGAATAATATGAAAGTGTTGCAAAACGAATATAGAGAACTACCTCTAGGTTGGGGTGGTCCTCTTGGTACAGCTTATATACAGACATACAAAGGTGTCCTGAGTGGTTTGGCTCCTTGGTTTAACCAGTACTTGAATATAAACGATAGACAAACATATTACCAACTTGTGAGGGAAGTAAGCAATGAACTTGCGAAATCAAAGGCCACGATGGGCTTACATGCTATTCTCGTACAGAAACCTCCTTCTCAATAAGTTTCTTTATATGTATATGTTCTTGAACACATTTTATTGTATACACGCTTTTTTTCTTTATTTTACCCTTATTAACAGCACCCAAAAAACAACATTCACACTATTCAATTGGCGCCAACCTTTACTATATAAACCCCTCTTCGGAACAAAATCCCTTCTCTTTTATTGTTTTTAAAACTCATTCAACATCTTCACTCCGCCTATATGACATTTCTTCAGCACAATGATTTTATAAAATAAATATGTATATTGACTTCAAACAAGACCTTAATTAACTAGATAATATTCTGGACTGGTTTCATTCCATCTATTTTTCTTTTTTTTTTCTATGTAGATGCCAGAATGATTTTGTGTTCAGATTTCTGTTCCTGTCGGAAGGCAAATGTTTTAGAAATGAAGATCCATCATATATTTAACTTTAGATTTTTCGATTTATTGTAAATAAAGAAAATGCATTGACACAGTATCCCATTTAATGCTGATGTACGTATTTATTTCCTGCTGAAAACCATTCGTTAATCAATGACCTTTCTTCTCAGCTTGAATGCTTCATACTCCCACTAAATAAAACAGAGTTCGTCATGGGACACCCTTGACATTGCCGGAGAAGGAAAAGCACTTTTTTTGGTAAGTCAAAATACCTTCTTCTTTTTTCCAATCGATCATGAGTGAATTTTAGGGTTTTTTCCCAAAAAAAGAAAATAAACAAAGAGAATCATTTGTACCTTGCATCAATAAAATATTATGACAAAACAATGTCAATTAATATTGTTTAATTAAATTAATATACACAAGTCATTTATGTCATATTGGGTTTGTATAAACTTTTTTTCAAAATGATGGAACGAAAGGGCGGGGAGGAAGGGATGATGCCTTGTGATCATTACCCCACATATACATGGAGTCTTGTGCTGTCATTATTCTCGTTTTAATTAAAAATAGTGTCTTGGATTTAGTTACAATAAAACGGAGAAAATTCGATATTATAGTTAATTTCAAGAAGCAAAAAGAAATTATTGGTATTTATCTTTTTTTGGGTGCAAACACAAAAATTTATGTTACTATAGCCTTCCTTACGGAGATGACGGAGTGCTCAAAGACCATTTTTCAAAAGCTGATACGGAAACACTGTAGTTTACATACCTAGAATGAGATGGATAGATATTTAATTTATTAAATAAACTTCTTAAATAGTCGTGGTAAAAAAAATGGTGAGTTTTGATAGGATCTCTGAAATGGATCCATCCAAATTCGAAGTATTTGATAATTAGCAAGTAAATACTTGCATAATGATTCTATATAAACTTACTTTTATTGCATTAGGGTGATCAATAAATAAATAAAAACTATATACTTTATCGTGTATTGTAAACAATTTATACTACATTGATATTTTCCATTCAATTACGCTTCCTTCCTTCATCCACCTTTTTCTTAGGAGCAGAAGGCTTTCCAACATTGAGATGCATTACTATCGTCGGCCATTAACATGACGTAGTAAATTTTGAGTACGTAATAAACCTTAAACGCGGTCAAAGAAATACAATTAGAGTAACAAAGTAACATAATTTATATATATAAAAATCATAACACGCTTCTACGTTAAAATATAACACAGTTTTTGCCTAAACAAATATCATGAATAAAAAGAACTGCATTTACACTTTATATATGTAACTGTTTATACATTTATACTAGCCCATGTATAATATTGAGAGGATAACCTGTGAATAGTTAAAATATATTGGATTATAGAAAATGTTATAATAGATGTGTAACTGGATGCACAGTAACGACAATGAGGAGCTTTTTTTTTCTTTTTTTTTTTTACATTCCTTTATTTTCCGTTACGGATGCATAAAGACGTGGTACAATTCTTTTTTATTTAAAGAACTACCAGTTTTTTTTCCCCGAAAACATGATGACTATTTCTATTATCAAAGAGTTATTTAAAACTCAAGATGTGGGACAGTTTTGAAAACTGAAGTGTATCACCATCGACATTTATTTTTAAAAAAAAAAATGGACACTGTGTCTATTTAGATAATCGTTTTGGTAACATGGACTGTGCTCTAAAGTGTAACCGTAGTCAAAAAAAAGAGGGAAAAACTCGTTTGTACTCTTATCATAGACTCCGCCTGCAATAAGACATGAGCCCTTGGTCCAGGTCACCCTATTTAATGATAAAACAAATTATAACACGGGAAATGTTACAATCACGATCCGAAAGAAGGTAAATATATATATATACATATCATTGATTTATATTATTATGATTAATATTATTACGATTAATATTAATTCATCTAAAAACACCAACTTTTAGTGCACTTTGTATACTTAAGTTTGTTTTGACATTAGTCTATGCCTGCTACAATGCATTATTAATACGAGTTCTTTTGAGTGCTTTTTGGATACAACATCTGCCACCGTTCTGCTCAGTTTCATGAAGTCATCATCGGTCATGTCTTGATCATAATCCATATATTCAATTAAAAGTTCCTTGTTAAGGTCGTGAAGTGTATTTTCCGTAAAGGTATTGATAAAGAGTGGGCTATGTTGGTCCGGAGCAAGCAAAATGATATTTGAAAGGCCTAGTAGTTCATGGATGGAAGACTCGCTGAGAAACGATTGATTGGTGAACATTTGCATGTAACGATATTCATTACTTTTAGGAACGCAGCATTGCTTTCTAATCATGTAGAACAATTGTTTTAATAAAACCGCTTTTTAGTCTATCACCATCGCTCTTGGAACGTTTATTTATGCCACTATGAAATAAAAGGTCTCAAGAACCGACACTTTGGGCCAAAAGCCAAAAGTAAAGGGGAAGAAGGTACATTATTGGCTTTGGCACCACATATAGAGATGTCTGCACAAAGATCCAGGCTGAAAATAAGTGACTTTTTGTTTTTTAAAAAAACTTGTGATAGGAATGTAAAATCATTAAATATTCGATATTGGCAATAAAGAATAAAAATAATACAATCTTTGGCAAAATCTGGGTATTGTGCTCGCTTGTGCACCGTGTCGTACAATTTATTTCATGTTTGGAGTAAAATAATGTATCAATGGGATGCAACAATAAAGAAGGCAAGGGATTGTTTGAATCAGCAGCATAGATTTTACTTTTTTATCACGATAATGAAAACTTCAACAAATGCATCTCCATATTAAGAAATTACGAATTGCATCATCAGATACCCTTTTCAAAAGTACTTTTCTGGATTGGTTATAAGAAAAATAACAAAAGAAAAATGACTTCAATGACTTCAATGACTTTGTACATTCTTCTTACGCTTATCGGACACCAAACGTGATTATTTTTGTACCTGCCGATTCGCGATGATACAAAAGAAGGTATAATCTTAAATATCTTTGAGTGGTTGACTAAATGTACAACGAGCACCATTATAAGTACATAAATCTCGGATCACATTTTTTTTTTGTTTAATTATTTAAGAAATTTTTGTAAGGTTGGAACCTATAAAAGTTTGAAGAATGAATTTTCGAAGAACAATCAGGTGGGGGGGGGGTTTTTTTTTTTCAAATCATGAGCATTGACCAACTTAAAATTCTTTTTCCGTCAGCCATGATTAATGTCATCCAATATGCATATTTAATGAACAAAAGCTGATGGCTGTTTACTTTGACAAAAAAAAAGGATGTTTAGGTTGGGTGTAACAGTCATTCAAACGATTTTGCACATATTCAATAGTCCAAGTTTAACAATTTTTGGATTACTCAAGTGTTTTGATGTACATTAATCCAAGTCTTTTACAGATGTATATATAACATACTATATTTGAGGTCACCTTGGTCGTGAAACCTATGTACACTTATGGAAAAGTGGGAATGTTTGATTTTATGCTTTCTATTTTATTCAGAGATCAATCAAGTTTTTTTTTTAAAAAGAAAAAAGGCTCAGGAATATCAAGTGTCATGCTAATTACCTTATATAAATCATACTACGTTTATGCAATTCAAAGCGAAAGAAGCTTTAATAAGATAAATCATAGTTAATTGTTATGGCAAAAAAAAAAAACAGTTCAACTTTTAATATTTATTCATTAAAAAGTAGCACTTCTTTGTCGTTTCTTTAGGTTACTTGATCTTTCTGCGAATTCGACTTGATAGAATCTATTATTTTTATCAACAAAGAAATGAAATGTAGTAATAATGAAAAACTTTAATTAACGATGCGGTTTATTATTTGTTGTTGTTGAATAAAATACAAACCTATGGTTATAATATGAAAGGCACAGGAACCTAACTTGTATACGATAACTTTGTTCTAAAAAAATATCATAATTAAACAAAAAAATATAATAACAATGTGTTATTTCTCGGTAATTATGGTGATAAAAAATAGTCTATATAGTATATCACCTCCTTTTTCAAACTAATGAAGTATGAAGGATGATTGTGAAGTGATAAAAAAGGAGCAAAACCTAGTAAACAAATACATTATCTTGCTTTTGTACTAAAAACTAAAGAAAAAATGAGTGAAAAGAAATGTTCATTTGAGTTTTTTCCTTTATAATTAATTTTAAAACGATATATTTAAGTGATATTGTCATAAACCAAATTACTCCTTTTTCTTACTTTATACAGAAATGTTTTAAACAGGCAAGATACTAATTTTTTTATATAAAATAGCCTTAACAGTTTTTTCTTTCAACCATTTAATTTGCTTCTTATACTCAATGTCGACCAAAGGTATTTTTTTTCTTACAATTATGATGCTCTTGTTACAAATTTATTTAAACCATCTTCCTTCTTTTTTTATAATTGTTATATTCTCTTATTCTGTGTGCTTCATATTCTTTTTTATAATAGACGTTCTGGATCAAATCCGAGATTTGCAATCAGTAATTGATGAATTTGCAGCTGATGGTAGTAAATATCAATTTTAATACGATCGGAAAATTATAAATAGATTCACTGATTCTCTTTCCTCTTTTTTCTTTTATATTCTTTTTGCACTTATTTGTCACCCTATTGTTCTTTCATCTTTTCCGACATGTTATTACTTTTATTTAATTAAAAAAAAATCATTCATTTAAAAATGAAATAATAATAAAAAACAGGTAAAACAGGTTCAAATAAGTCGCCTTCGCCTATAATCTTGCAAAAACCAAACGAAATTGAAGACGAGACAGCAGAGAAATTAAATAAAACAGAGAGATTAAAACGAGAAGAAAAGATCTTGATCGAGACCAAGTCAGAACTGTTACTAGAAAAATGCAACTTGAATTTGTCGGATGATTTTTCATCATTAGTCGAACAGTTCAAACAACACTTGTCACCTTGTACGAATACAAAGTTCCCTAAAAAAGACATTGATATATTCCAACATCGAAAAAAAGAACTATATGTTAATACTAGCCAAGAAAAAATTCAAGTAGAAGAGCTACAGACTCCTTCAAAACAAGCAAACGTTGAAAACAATTTCCTAAATCCAACTACGCCTATCACCAAAAATACTCGAAGTAGGAACAATAGTCATAGCAGCAGTAAAAATACAAAAAAAACCAATGGAGTCCTTAGCAATAACAACAACAATAGTAGCGCCAATTTATTCAACTCGATACCCACATCCTCAACATCATCACCACGTAGCGGCAAAATGTCAAGACGTACTTCAGCATCCAGTAAAAAATCACAAAAATCTGTTAAAACTACACGCCAAAGAAGTCAAAGACGGCATAAGCATCACCAAAAGCAAGACAAGTATGTCGAACGCTCTTATGATGAAATGATGAGAATACCTGATATTTTTGAAAGGGTTTCCTTTTACGAAAAGACATTGGATTTGTGCCTTCAAGTTGAATCACCCATCGCCAATTGGATCAAGAAAAACAGCGCAAAAGGGCTACCAAGGCCACTAACCGAAGGTAGATATATACATATATATATATATATATATATACCTAAAACACATCTATTCATTTTTTTTTCGTTTAGATTATATACCGCCTACAGGCTCAACATCATTGGAGTCGATGGCTTCGGATTCTTTCAGTATCAGTTCACCTTTTAGTGGAAACATTGCGCCATTTTTGAAAAAATCAGGATCGCAAACAACGCCAAGGCCCACACAGCCAGAGCCTCGACCATTTATGACACCTTCAGCACATACAATGCAGAGTTTATTTGGTAAATCCATCAGTCGATTAAATCTATCTCGATCAACACAGATACCACGCTACGACCCATCCGAAAACATGAGGTTTGCAAAAACACCAAAAATTACCCGTCGTAACAATCGACCCTCCCACATGGAAGATACACTGGCGTTCAAGTTGACACCAAAATTACCACAGTCCTTTACTGGTCAAAAGATGAACGCCAGTAAAACCAAGGCACTCAATTATATGACAAATGTATTACCACAGCTTGATATTGATGTTTTATCTGCTGCTTTGGATGAGGCGAATGGGGATCCCATGTTGGCTATTACGCTTGCTGTTAGCCAGACCAAACAAAAATCAAAAAACGAGCATTTTTTAACAAGTCATCGATAATTTTATTTTTTTCACCATTATTATTAGACAAAACCGTGTAATCTCAGAAATTACCAAAAACTGCAAAATGGCTCTTTTTGGCATAAATATCAAATATGAAAGGTCAAATGACACATCACCCTTTCATTTGTTTTTACCCACACGCTTGTTTTCCCCCTGTTTTTCGGTTTTTTCTTTTTCTCTTATTACTTTTGTTCTTTACTTTATTACTCTTTGATACATTTAAACATAAATAAAATGTCTAGTCAAGGAGTAACTCCATATCTAATATTTGTTATACTGTCGATACTTTTGGTATATCAAATAAACTTGTTGATGTAAAATAGTTAACTTTCACTCATCTCATTCGCTTTCTCCTCTTGTGTTGGTATAAATATATATATATATATATATTTCATTAAAAAGGGTGTTTTTCAGTATGGTTATCATAACGGCGAATTAAATACACCTCAGCAAGTCATTTCTGAATGCAAAGAAACAGGCAACAGTATTCATTTAACAGCTTTTAGTCTGCCCCAATGTGTTCCGATGTCAGATTCAACGTATTCCTTGGTGGTTGCCATCATGACAGTAGGTGGTTTAATAGGGTCTTTAGCAGCAGCGTATTTTAGTGATCGATATGGAAGAAGGGGTTCGCTTTTTGGTATAAATGTATTGATGGGAATTGGGTCACTTATAATGACACTGGCAGTTTCACCTGAAGGGATGATGGTAGGACGGTTTATTGTAGGACTTGGTATTGGCTCAGTCACTGTGATTGTACCTGCATATATTTCAGAAAGCGTGCCAACGTCCAGTCGTGGATTTTTCGGTGCTCTTGTTCAGTTGATAACGTGTATTGGCATCATGGCGACCCAAGTCATTGGTCTTTATTTCTCCACACTGTCACTATGGAGATATATCTTCGGATTGGCTGCAGTGTTGGCAGCGACGCAGATCGGTCTTTTGGTCTTCTGCGTTGATTCACCACGATACTTGGCATCACTCTCCAATCGCTTTGAAGATGCAAAGACATCGTTGATGCGTTTAAGAAAATGCTCAGAAATAGAAGCTGAGGAAGAAATCCATGAATGGCGCCGTGACTGGGCGAATCATGCAGTGTCATCAGCAACACTATCATCAGGAGATGATACTGAAAGTCAGCAACAACAACAACATCATCATGTTAATACTTTAACATTCATTACTAATCCTGCTTTTCGAAGGGCCTTGTTCCTTGTTTTTCTTGTGCAATTCACGCAGCAATTTTCGGGTATTAATGCGGTGATATATTACTCAACATCTATCATGTCGAGTATCTTTCCAAATTCATCAGGTATGATTACCGTTTATATTTCTGTGGTCAATATTGTGTTCACTGGTCTGTCTGCCTATCTAATGGACAAGGCGGGGCGAAGAACCTTATTTTTGTTGTCCACTGCATCCATGACAGCCACCGCCTTCTTACTTGGTTGGAGCATTGAACATAACCAGGATGTAGTCTCGGTGATTGCTATATTGGGTTATGTGGCTACCTTTGCATTGGGTCTTGGTCCAATACCGTTCTTAATGGTTCCTGAATTGGTGGACACACCTGCAGTATCAAGTGCGTGTTCCATTGCTCTGGCAACAAATATGATTTCCAACTTTTTAGTGTCAGCAGGATTTTTAAGTTTACGCAATTTAATGGGTCAGGGACAGGTATTTTATCTGTTTGGTATCTTCCTTATTCTGCTTTTTGGGGTTTCCTACCTTGTTCTACCAGAAACTAAGAACAGAACAGTCGAAGAAATCATCCGATCAAACTATACAATCTATCCTGTTCAGTACCATGCACTGCCTAATGATGAAGAAGAAGAGTGATTTTAATATAATTCAAAATCAGAAAAATACTAAAAAAAAATAAAAAATGATTGAAAACATGTGTGTGTCACAAAGGGAAAAATGAATAGTAAAAATAAAAACTCAACTTTGCCTTTGTCAAGCCACGGTCGCACAAGTTGAAATAGGAAAACCGAAATTTATTGATTAAAGAGGAAATTACATTTCATTTTGTGCTCAGCCTTTTTTCTTTTGTAATAAGCATTTAAATATTCTTCCTTGTTTTATATACACTATAAAAAAGACAAGAACAGAAAAATAAAAGACTATTTCAACTCCTTTTTTATAAATATACAACAAAATTAATATGAGTACAGACGCATCTCCACTCGCTCCCGCTAGTGCCTTTCCTCCAAGACCTTATGAGATTCAATTGAAAGATTCAATATTGGGCATGGCTGTTGGTTTAAATGAATGGATCAGAAGAGAATTAAAGCGACTACAAGAAAATCAACAGCCAAGACACTGTCATGACTATGAAGCATTGATGGAGATAATAGAAGATCCTACAAGATTCCAGATACATCCCCTTCCACCTGGTGTAAATATTCCCCCAATGCAGTCTGTTCCAAGCCGAGATTATGGGCAAGACGACTATGAATATGTCGAGGATGATGATGGTGCTGATGCTGATGACGATGACGACGACGACGATGAAGACGAAGAGTACGATGATGACGATATAGACTCTATTACTGCAGCGAATACAACCATCTCTAACACTACAAATACCACCGTCAAACCATCACCATCGCCTCCGCTATGGCTCTGTAAGGCGTTTGCAGAGCTGCTACGATATTGCAAAAGAGCGTCTAAACAAGTATCCGCACCTAAAATGCTGCTAAATGAGCTTGAAAAAGTACGCAACGATATCAAATTGGGGACCACCGTAGATGTCCGTTCATTTAAGGAAAAACTGCTCACAATTTTATTTGGTAAAATCCAAATGCCACAACATTTAGTACCTGCATGGAAGCAAATGTGCGAATGGGTATACACCTCCATAGACGAACAAAGCTGGCTAAAATTGACTTTGAATGCTTATGTCGTTGCTCAGAAGCTATGTATCACGGAAATAATTTATCGACATCGCCAACATTTACAAAAACCGCATACCAAAACTTGATTTATAATATAGATTCCCTTTTTTTTTTTCCACTTTGTTTTTTTTCTCTCCATTTTGTAAATAAATAAATTACTAAATTTTCAAAATATTTGCATTTGGCTCTTTTGTGAAATCGTGAGAAATGCATTTAGGTGTACATGTGTGTCTTAAGATCCCAAAAGGTGGTAGATCCTTTTTATGTAACTTGAATAATTGCCTTTCTAAGTGTTCCGGTGAAGAAAGGCCAAATTAGGACATTGTCAAATTATATTGTTAAAGCATTAAAATTTTTGTGTTTTCTCTATTTGTTCTCTTCCTCGTCCTCTTCTTTAATTACACTATTATTATTATTATTATTATTATTATTACTACGATGATGATGGTGATGATGAGTGGTTGTATTATTAACATTAGTATCGGTATCTGTATTTGGTTTCTTCTCAAAGAACTGTCGGTATTTCTGATATGGAAATACTTGTGCTCGCTCAATTGTATGCGCAGGATATAACCATTCCAAAAAGATTGATACTAAGTAATCCATTGCAACCACCATACAGAATATTTTCCCAGCATAAACTCCACATCCATAATAACGCCTTAATCTCTCGATCAACGGCGAATTCTTTGCTTGGTATGCTGCAGCGTATACCTTTTTTTTTTTTTGCGTAGAGAATATTAGAATGACAGGAAACAACAAACATAAAATATATTCTTTCTTATTATTACCTTCTCGGTACGTTCAGCCACATTGGACCAGTTATACATGTCCTTCAACTGCGAGTTGAATTGACTGGGATCTACTTTTCCAAAACGAAACATATGTATGGCTTTGGATACTGCAATGATAAGATCTGAGATACCATATTAGCAAATAATACATACATACATATGCATATGATATGTTGTCCTTTTAACATTCCCATTTCTATCCCATCAACTTGGTTTCCTTTTTCAATATACATACCATCCTCCTCCGGAAGTGCATAATTAATCATATGGCTAGGAAGTACTTCGGGTATGCCACCAACTTTTGTACTTACTACAAACAAACTATGGAGAAAAATGATTTGAGTAAACAATTTGTAAATAACAAGTGGCCACCTTCACTATCGATCCTTCTTTATGCGCATAAATGCACACAAATACAAACACCAACACACACGCAGACATTTTTCCCTCTATCACTGTTTAAGCTCCCTCTATCCTACTTTCTTGTTGCGCTCGCGCGCGTGTGTGTATTTGTATTTTCCTTCCGGTTTCATCCTGTCCATCTCCATCTTGTCCTTTTATTTCCATTCACACGCAAACAACCTTATTTTCAATATATACTTATATGTATTGTACCTACCCTGCGCACGCCGCCTCCACAATTGCAATACAGAATGCCTCCGTCAAACTAGTATTCAAAAAGATGTTTCCTTGTATTAGAATATTCCGGACCTCATGATGTTTGATAGGTCCCAGTAACTCGACACGGTCATGCAGTAGATGTTTTTCCCTCATTTGTTCTAAATCGATACGTTTCGGTCCATCCCCGCCTATTATAAACCTGACGTTTTTATGCATCTCACAAATACGCGGTATCAATGCAATTAATAAATCCACACCTTTTCTATAAACAAGTCGACTAATAACAACGATCGTAACTAAATAACACAGTACAAATGGCTTTAACTTTACGTGTCTCTCTTTTCATATATCTATCCTTCTTCTCTTTTCAATTTGATTTACTCACTCCAATTTGGATCTGATGCGGATGGATCAGGCAAAAATTGAGATGCTACAACAGCATTGGGTATCACAGAAACATGTCGAGGGGATAAAGCTGCTCTCAGAACTGTATTTTCTTTACTGTAATAAGAATTAGACTTGTTAAACATTTGAACCTGTGTTTTCTTTTTCCCACTCTTTGTTCTTGATATATTCACACCTATATTCGCTCCCCTATTCCTGCGTTTGTCCAACTCACCTTGTATGTGAGACACAAATAACCTGATCAATGTCGCTAAGTGTAAATTTCAGCAGTTTATTTGTCAATATAGATGATGCATCGGCAAATCCAAAAAGTGAATGATCAGTAAAAACTGCCTTTAAACCCATCGTCTTTCCATGCAGGATGCCTTCATGACAGAATGAAGAGAATGCACCGTGGCCATGTACAATTTGTATAGACTCTCTTATAAAGATGTGCCTTAATAAGGGGAAAAGCCCATATAAAGTTGGTAGCGTCGCCTCCGCATAAATTTCTTTGGCCGGCGCATAGTATACCTTGAGCCCGTTGGTGAGGTAACGAACTCCAGCGCGATCGCCATAGGCGTGGGTAACGATGACAACCTTATGTCCTCGTTGAATAAGTCGCTGTGATAATTCGTATAAGTGGCTCTCTACCCCACCCATATTTGGATAGAAAAAATCTGAAACCATACTAAATAATTATATGGGAATGAGTTAGAATTCACAACACGAAAGAGCTCAACATGGGGGAGATGTGCGTGTTTGAAAGCAAAAAAAAAAACCATAAAACTATATTACCAAATATTGTATAGCATCCTTCCCTTTCTTTTTATTTAAAATAATTATAATAATAAAATAGAAAGAGTTCAACGGAAAAAAAAAAATTGGATATGAAATGCTGTGTTTGTATGGAACAATCTTGACCCCAAAAGAAACGTCGGATATTGAAAAAGCACGGTTTATATATATGAGCTCACAAACAGAATGCAACTAAAGGTATATCGTTTTACTTGAGTTTTATTATATTATCAATTCTTTCAGAAATATATTATGGGGTTTCCCGGTAAATGATTTAAACATCTTTGCAGTGATGTATATACATTTAGGAACATATACTAAAGCACGTACTAATTAGATCAGCCAACTATGTTACCAACACCTGCAAACTCTCGTATCTCTTCACCTTTATTGAAACCTTACGATGTTTCTGCTGAGCTATTTCAGGCATATGACTTTGATATAAATCGTGTATGCTTATACTATACTATACGACATAGCTCAACGCTAATATGCTACTTCTAATATTAGCCTCCTACAGATAGACCTGTCAGAATTTACTGTGATGGCATCTATGATCTTTTTCATTTTGGCCATGCTAAAGCACTTGAGCAGGCCAAAAAGGCATTCAAGGACGTATACCTTATTGTAGGAGGTAAGGAAAAAAAAATATAATGCCTTTTAGTTTTATGATATATTGATCCAACTGATTCACACAATACTGTTTTTAGTATGCAATGACGAGGAGACTTACAAAAGAAAAGGACTTACTGTAATGACAGCCTCTGAGCGATACGAAGCCGTTCGGCACTGTAAATGGGTGGATCAAGTAATCGAAGATGCACCCTGGATAGTGACCCAATGCTTTTTAGATACACACAAAATTGATTATATTGCCCATGATGCCGAGCCATACCAATCGACAGAATCAGGCGATGTGTATGCATTTGTCAAATCACAAGGGAAATTCCTCCCCACTTGTCGTACAGAAGGTGTATCCACTTCAGATTTGATTACTCGTATTGTGCGTGATTATGACTTATTTATTAAACGTAATTTAGACCGTGGCACTACTGCAAAAGAGTTGAACATATCAAGTTTAAAGGTAAAGAAACAAGAGATTTACCATATGTAATAATATTGATTTTATTCTCTAATTAGGAAAAACAAATCAAAACTCAACAAAATATACAAAGAATAAAACAATTTGTATATGAACAACTGGAGACATGGGAAACGCAAAGCCACCAAGCGGCTACTATGTTTGCTGGTTTCTTTGGAGTTGAGAAAGCAGTAGAGGACTTTCTAGCAAATCGTAAATTGATAAACGGCGCCAATAGTACATCATCATGACCAACCTTTGATAATAATAATAGTAATAGTATTATAATAAAAAATCACAATGCATGTAATATATTTATTTATTGATGGCTTTTGACCTGTTGTTGTATATCTTCGTCTATATAAGATTCAGCCTTCCATAAAGCAATACTTCCTGCCAAATGCTGTTTAGTTGAGAAACCTTTATCACAAACAATGCCACGAATACACTCCTGTTTTCCATTTTTATTAGAACTGTGTCTATATACAACTTGGTATAACATGAGGGTTACCTTGACCATAAGTTCCTGATCATACATGTCTATACAGCTTCTTAATGTATTGATATTTTCGGGTACAGTCACACTTTCATCTTCCAGTACAAGCTCCAACCCAAGTGACTCTATTAACTTTTGGAATTCTTCATACATGATTTGTATCACACTTCTTACTTTTTAATAATAGCAAAATTAATAAATGTATATTTATATATACTTCATTGTCCATTTTGCTTACATTCGTCAATGACGATTTCCAACTCTGGAGATGACTCTCCCAAGTTTAATCTCGAAAGAATGTCTTCACCCTTTTCCTTTTGTTTAGCCCAGCGATCTAAACTTTTTCTTTTCACTTAGTGCCGAATAATAAAACAAAGTGCAATACTGATTTTTACCATTCTTTAAACTTGATGAATGATATGGATTCCATTTTGATTATTGAAGGATAAAGAAAAAAAAAAAGAAAAGAAAAGGAAGGGTATATATTGAATGTACCTGTCTGTACACAAAAATTAATGTAATTTATAGTTTGACACGGAAATACGAAAAAAAATAGTGATAAAAAAGGATCATGTGATTGCGCCAATCAAGTATTTGTGCTTCAACACTATAAAAAATCATTCAACGAAACAGGATAAATAACCTTATTGAGTAACATGCTTGAATGATAACACATCATCGATCGGTACCTTCTTAAATCGAGTCATTCAAATAAGATTTGGGAAACCATTGTTCCTCTTGTTGCTCAAGCAGAACGTTGTACCGCAGCATCTATATATATAGAAAAGATATATATAACATTTACTATAAAAGTACGTATGAGAATAACGCAGCCTATTTGATGATACACAAACCTAAGCATTGGATTGGATATTATAAACACTGTATATCTTTTTTACAAGAATCACATTCAATTTTATTGTTCAACAACATGGTTTCATATTTAATATATCCATGTGAGTGAATTTTGCTACACAATTTTAGCCCTTCAAAAAAATGATATGTAATTCTATAGAGTCATTCAAGATGTCAACATACATATCGTACATTTAATTTTTCCTGAATGATTCTGCCAAACCAACTTGATTACTATTTTTATTGACGCCTCAATTTGAATTTGAAAATACAAAATATCCCATTTTACATGTGTTAAATATCCAAAAACTTTAAAAATATAATGGGGATAGTATATAGAAGTCGAGGCCCCTAAAAGTTATATTAGGAAAAAAGAAAAAAGGCAAGATTTGGATACTTTATTATTCATCAGAATAAGCAATAAACGAACTCTTCTTTTTTTTCTTCTTCTTAATGACAGTCCCTAGTTTGTAAACAGTCCTAAAATAAAACACATTTGCTTTCAACCGTAGATTATATATTTTTATTAGATGAAACTTAAAGATAGTCTTCAATACGCAGCTCTTTTAAACTTGGACAGCACTTGTGAACGTTTTCTCTGACTCCACTTCCTATCTCACCAAAAAAACCGTTGTTAATATTAAGAGAGATCAAAGAAAAGCACTGAAAATCGTCAGATTCGTCGTATTCCAGGTCATAAGACTCCAACTGTAGGTGCTTCAGTGTATCAGGGCACATCTTTAAGAAATGGTTTAAAATAAGCGAATCATCATCGACCGAAGCGCATAGCGTCAGCTTGACAAGCTTTGTCTCCTTCAAGGAATCGCCAGGATGAAGAGCAACATCAGCCATAAAGAGCTCACGCATATATTTGGATTGATTGGACTGGACAAATTCTGCAAGTGTCAAGGTACCTTGAGCAGGATAGATGGATAAATTTTCGAGCTTGCATCCCAGATCATCTAGCCTTTTGAATATATTGACCTGGGGGTTCACATCAACATTCTCTATTGATTTAAGCTGTGGCCCAAATGATTGAAGCAAAGGCGTCCAACCGAAATCAAACACCTTATTCTTGTCATCCATTGTAAAATCTACAGAGTCCATAACATTCATTGAAAGGTTCTCCAGATTTGTATATTTCTTTGCGATATATTGAAAGTACTGAAGATATGCCTTTGTTAAATCAGCTGAGGCATGTGTACACTTGAAATTAAATATTATTTTTTTGATGAAAGATGTGGGTCGAGTATCAACTGGTATTCTATTTTGCACCAACATTATTTGACCAATCTTAAGTTCTACAAGCGACGGTATCTCTTGGTGTACTCTTTCAAGGTCCTCGAGGGTAAGGGTAAACGCGTCTAGAATAAGTGTCAATGTCTTTAATACAGGCATGTTCTTTAACTGATGTATGATATTGTGTTGACTTTTGGACCGGTAATCAATATAAAGCGTCGAAAGTCGTTGACACAAGTCTGATTCAATCAAATGAAGCGAAAAATGATAGTCCCCGTACTCAGTAACACCTTCAATTGTTGACACCATTGCTGTTGTATCCATCTTTTCACTACTAAAATCCGGAAGGGTTGTATCTCCTTCATATTGTAAAAACTCGACTTGATGTAAGTTTGGAAAAAGATGACATACGCTGCGTTTATCAAAGTGATGTATAGGTTTAATGAATAGGCGAAAGCTTTTTACTTGATATCTTCGTGAGGTTTCAGCATCTATATGATCAATGAATCTGTGAAGTTCATCCTTGGTATCAAACGAAACATGAGAGTACAAGCATTCTTGCGCAGTTGTAGTCCATTTACGGCAAACATGAGTACACTCCAGTATCGTCTCACAAGGTAATAAACGGAATATACTTTGGTAAATCTCGTTAGGTAAGTTATCCATAAATTATATTAAAAGAAAAAATACGAGCAAGAGAAAAGAGGAGAAAGAAGATGAAAGATTTTATTGTCTTTTACCAATCATGTGAAGTAATCAATTCCCTTTTTTTTGCACTATGTTACACTGGAACCTGGACTTTAGTAACACGGGCTTTAGAAACTTTGTCAATTTAGCCACGTTTTCACTCTTAAAGGGATCCATACTTGATTTAATCTTCTAAAGACGCCTTTGAAAACGGGACATAAGTGTCTAGACCACATTTTTCTTTAAAATATTTATTATACAATGAGTTATTGTGTCTTTTATAAGTTGTAGAGTAGATGCTATTTTGAAAAGTACCTAGTCTTATTATTACCATTCACACCCATACTATAGTCTCTTCCAAGTCCATATCTTCAATATATATATGTGTTACTTTTCGTTTCAAGAAGAGTATATGGCTTTTGTTCTTTCTTTCTGTTACTATTTCCTATTTATTATGGATTATCTTGATTGAATATACTGCTACTATTTTTAATAATTTTATATTATATAAAGAAATTTATAGAGGGTTCAAACAAATGTAACCGTTTCAAATTGGGACAGCATCTACAAACATTTTCTTTGCTTTTGAAGCTTACAGGTACAGACCCGGTTTTGTTGATATAAAGAGTAGTTATGGAAGGACGCTGGTAGCCATCAAGCCCGTCATAATTTATGTCGGCATGCTCCATGATGAGACTCTTTAATGTTGGAGGGGAGGCCTGTAGAAAATCGTTTATGGAGAGTGACATGGGATTACAAAGACTAAAAACCAATTCCAATTCCACCAGCCTTGTATCTTTTAATGAGATTTTTGGTCTCATCATTACATTTTTTATTGCAAGTTTTTGTATATTGTTGCGTTGATTGGATTGGGTGAATTCATCAAGAAGGTCCAATGCGCCTGGAATAGAATGAATGGATAAATCCTTGACTTTATATTCAGACATGTCCAAGATTTCGAATAAATTTATGTTGTTTGGTATATTTATAGTCCCGATTTGTTCAAGCTGTGGTCCAATTGATTTCAACAGCGGTAACCAACCTGTTTCAAAGGTGTCATTTTTGTCTTGAAAAGAGACATTTCCATATTCTTTGATATTTAAAACAAGTTTTTGAAGACCAGTATATTTTTTTGAAATATACATTAGCCACTCTCGAGATATTTCTGATGTATTTTGAAAACCATTTATACGATTAAAATTGAACGATATCGATTCTGTGGTGGAACTAGGTTTAATTATAAGTGGAAAACCGCTTTTTGCTAATTTGGCTGCATAACACTTGAAATCAGTGATTGAGGGTAGATTATCATGTATTAGTTCAGCATCCCGTATTGTAAACTCGTATCCATGTAGACCCAATGTTAGCATCTTTAATGAAGCCATATTCTTCAGTAATGGTAGCGGGATTTTTCTACTCCCAAACTCTGGACTGCATGATAAATAAAGCCTTTCAAGTCGGCCACACAGGTTTGATTTGATCAGATAAAGTATAAAGTCACACGTACCGTTTTCATCAAGTTGTCTGATAGTTGACTTTGGTTCGATCATTGATGCATGAGCGATGCTGTTGCTGATATCTGTCGATGGCGTTTCAAAATGGAATTTAAAAAGCTGGACATTCTGAATACTTGGCAGCAATTGGCATATCTGTCGCTTGTCAAAATGAAATTGATACGGTTCAAATAACGATATATCTTTTACTTGATTCTTTTTGAAAGGTTTATTGTGTATATTATTTATAAACTTGTCGAGTGTTCCCTGACTTTTGATTGTGACTTGAGAGTATAAACATTGAAGAGCAGTTTCTGTCCACTGGCGACAAACAAGAGCGCATTCCAATTTTGCTTTTTGGGGTAGCAAAACAAAGATTTTTATATAAAGCTCAAAAGGTAGTTTGGTCATGAAGAGGGGAGAAAAAAAAATAGAAGCGCAGGAAGAATAAAACTTTCACTCTTTCATTTGCTTTTGGAAAAGCGGGCAGTTTTCTCCCAGTTTGTAAATGTGTGATAACGCCACAGATTGAATTGTACCAAATTTAGTTGTCATGGTACGCATATTTATAACAGATTGAAGTTTATTTATATTTTATTTATCTGCGCAAAATAAACTCATATTTTATTGAGCCCAAAGGCGCGCAACAAACTCAGTCATACCAACATCCCAAGAATTGAAAGCATAAGTACCCAATAAGACCATTATAGTTGAACCATACAAGGTGGTTTTCATTAATCTGTATAAAAGTGGGGACGCCCTTGTCGGGTTAAAGTAATCTATTATTTATAACAGCATTTTCAATGAATATCATATCGTATTATGCAAGTTATATATAGAATAGTCAGTTTACCTGTAATACAAGAATCAAAGCCTATTATAAATTGGATATGAATGTATGTATTAATGAAAATGCCTACATGTCTATGTATGTATAAATATCTATTCTAACCCATATGAACGTGCAAAGGTAAAACAACACCAAGAGCCATATCAACAGCTGATGAAGGACCACCAGAAAGGGTAGTAGCCAAAAGAGGCATTAACCCAATAGCTGTGATACGCTCAATATCCCAGTGATACGATCCGTGCAAATGAGCCATAATGCCAGCCTTTTCTCTCTCTCTTGGAGTCACAGTAGCTGCGTGTATAATATAAGTGGGCTTAATGAATAACGCGTATTTTACAAACTAAATATATCATATTATTACATGAATGTATCTGAAGCCCTATTGCCTTTTGACGACTGAATAGAGTCGGGGTGCTACGCATTATTTGTCTTGTTAACAAAGAGGTGGACATTTCACCAACTGTAATGTAAGAAGTGGGTTTTAAAGAAGAGGTTTTATATTAAAAAAAAAATGAAAATGATCAACATATATCAGAAGTGCTACTGTTAAAAGTCCGATGAAACTACATTTGCATAGTCACGATGCTCGTTCTGATGGAGCCTCAAAGCGAGTTTGATATACAACAAGATGGTCAATGGTAGCATCCAGATAAAAAGATGAAAGAAATAAAACGATAAAAGTCAATTGTTTTTTTTTTGTTTATTAATTCTACAACAAATATCGCTCATTTTATATTCCCTTCTTCCACTTTAATCATTCGCTTTATCAATGGTTTCCTCCACAACATCCACCAGTGTGTTTTGCCTTTTTCTTACGGTTGATATTCTTTGAGTTTTTGATGGAATCATTATCTCCTAATTCGGTATCCTTTGTAATACGTAATTCTGTAATAACAGCAGCATTAGATTCCGCATACGCATATTTACACACACACACACACACACACACGCTACTTACTGAAGGTATTCTCTTCATTTCCTACTCCTTGAATTACATTCTTTTTTAATAGGGTTTCGACTTGTCCAGCGAGCTCTAATTTCTATTCATTTTGTTTAACACCTTATACACACTCATAACCACGTCCTTCTTGTTTTACCTCTTCTAAAATATCAGAATTGGTCTCGTCTTTATATTGCATAAAACGACTATATGTTTCCTTTCTTGCAGCTATTATATATTCAATATATATACCATCCATCATATCATATTTATGTCAGTTTACCTTCAATAGCCTTTATATCGGCTTAAAATGAAACAAGTTAATACTGACAGTGTATATTATGTAAATATATATTAAAAGCCATTGAATTGAACAATTACCAAAAAATACTTGCTTTTGAGTTTTCAATAAATTACGATAAGCATGAATAGCTGCTACTTTTGATGGAGAAATGGACATTGGAGTAACAATAATAATGTATAAGGAATAAGGAACAAGAAAAAAAAAATCCTTTTTTTTTCGAAAAGGACACCCAACCGGGGTATGAGGACCAATCGTGTGACTTGTCATTTCTCACATTCAAGTGGAGCCCTGATTTTATATTACCAAAGTCGTGTTTGGAACTACTTTGATCTATTGTATTCTATCATTGACTAAAATAATAAAAAAAAGTGTTTATTATATCATATAATAATGACTGCTATTGATAAGCTAAAATGTATCCGATGCAGAATAATGTATTGGGGATATGGGAGATATGTGCCCTGAAAAAGCATTTTACAGTTTTATTCTTCAAGCACTATCATAATAAAAGTCGTTGTTATCGTTACAGCCAATCTTTGCATTGCTCAATGCCTCTGGGTCCAAGTTTTGAATGATTCGTTCCAATACGCCTAGTTTTTGCTTTATATCGCTATTCTCTTTCTTCAATTCGCTGATAACTTGATCACTCCCTTGTTTCAATAACTTGATGTCATCCTTTCTTTGCTTTATTTCCAGATCTAGTGAGATTGCAAGTTCCTGATTTAATTTTTGAAGTCGTGTGATCATGCTATCTTGTTTATGTTGAGCCTCTTTTGATACATCTTCCAAGTTCTTTATTTTTTCATTTGTGCTTTTCAACGCTTGTTCAATGGTTCTATTGGATTCCTTAGATAACCTAACTTCATCATCCATGTTTTTCTTGATTTGCTTCCATTCATCCATGTTGCTTGAAAACTCTAGATTGATTTCTTTTCTAACTGCTGCTTTTACTTCGTTTAATAGATTTTCATTTGATTTCACTAATTACAAAATAATAAAGTTACTCTAATAGAAGACTATATTTTCTCTTTTGTTTATTCGATATTACCTTTTTGGTTTTCATTTAGAGAATAGCCTTGGTACTCCAGTCTTGTCAATCCGCTTGCATATCTCTTAAATTTATAATACAACTCGAGCGCCTTTTGTTTATCGACGGGCACACCCAACCCTTTTTCAAACATAAACCCAATATGCGAAAAAGCCACGGCATAGCCCAAGGATGCTGCCTTGACATGCCACTTGATAGCGCGTTGATAGTCTACAGTAACCCCAAACCCATTTTGATACATTGTGCCAATTTTAATCTGGGCATCCGCATAGTTCTGCTCAGCTGATAGTTGAAACCATGCCATTGCTTTTGTATACACCTTTTTATTGTAATATTTTACTCCTATATCAAAAAGTGACTTTCCATCTCTATCTCTTGCTTTTTCAACAAGCTCAGGTGTAACCCTATCAATAGCATCGGCTATTCACTCTTGAATATTAATATCGTAAAGACATAAAAATATAGCAAAATAAAATTTTTATGAATGACTTGCTTTGTAAATTAGCAAAAAGCTCTTGCACCAAGTTTTGTTCAGAATTGGACGACATGAGTCAAGATGGAGAAGAAAATGTATAAATAAAGTATACATCATTATTTGGTTTTTTTATGTGCTAAGCATAGTCATTGTACTACTGTCGTTTTTAGCAATTACCATATTTCGATTGTAACACAAAACAATATACAAACAAGATGAAGGCATATCAAGCTATTGAAACCTCTTTCTAATCGTAATATGATTATAGGTTGCGTGCACTATAGACAAATAGCGTTGATAAAATTAATCAGGTTCCAGCAAAAAGCAAGACATCCGTATTCAAGCAGACGAAGTAATTTATGATTTGATTTGAACGAGCAGTAAGCTTTAAACATGTTGATTAACATTAAGCTGTCATACAGTAATTTTATTACTTTATCATGCGTGACTAAAAGTTTTAGATTTTCTTAAAAATGAACATTTTCCCATTTTCCTTTAGATTTGTTTAAACTCTATATAAAACGCCAAAAAAAAAAGATATTGTTGATGATGAGAGCATTTGTATTTATTAATACACGTTAGGTATTTAAGAAAGACACCGCAGGGCGTTTCCAAAGATTAATTTTCCCCCTTTTATCTGTTGTAACAATAACATCCTCTCTAAAATAAACACCAACACATGGATCTCCATGAATGGCCTTTACCATTGTTGGCTGCAAAAATGCAACGTCTGTTTTTGATTGGACGGGATGAACAATAGGATGTCTGTTATCCTGCATTGTAGCAATGATACCATTTAGGGGTGGTCCATTGATTGAAGACACTGAGGTGCCTCTATTTCTATTACCTGACTTCTAAACAAAAGATGGTCACCAATTAGCTATTTATATAGGAAGATATTCGGTGCATTCTTACTGATTTTGGTTTGTGTAGTGCATTTACAGAGAAATCCCATAAAATTAATTTCCCATCTTCCCCTACACTTGCAAAACGGTACAACTTTTCGTCACAGCGCCAAGGATCAAATGCAATATGAGTGATCTATGGATAAATAGCGTTAACATTGCTATTATATAAATATGACGTATCTCTTGTATTGCTTACCCAAGAGCTATGTCCTTGACAACGAGCGATGATACGTTGTTCTCTGAAGGCCCAAATAGTGACAAGATCATCCTGACCACCAGTCTATGGGATTTGGTAAATACATGAATGTGCACATTTCCACCTTTTTTTATTATATACAACTTTACCAAAATATATCTTCCATCAGGACTCCACGACACACAAGTAAGACCACCGTAATAAGCCTCATAAACATCACATAAACTAAAACATGATAAGTACCTCCAAAGCCCATACTATATCAAGTCAAATTCCCCATCACTTACGTTTCTTGTAGAAAGTTGACGACCCTTAATAAACCATCCAATCCAACAATAGCAACATGCTGACAGTCAGGTGAAAATGCAAATGCTGTAATAGATTGATTTGAGAATTTCCAATGCGAAACTGGGTTGTTTTTAGACGCTATTTTCTGTGGTGGTTTTGTTATTTTAAATCTATACATATACAAAAAAAAAAATCAATATCTTATATATTCCACACTGTCTCTTTTTGCTTCATACCTTGTCTTTGAATTAAAAGATGTCGGTAAAGGTGTCATAGAAGGACTTTGGTCATCACCGGGATGAAAGAGTTCGTCTTCTTTTTCCTTATCAAAAATCATTACCGAACCATTGTTAAAAGCGGCCATAAATAGGTTTTCATATCCTTGCAACCATTTGATCATTGTAATTGATGAGTTATTCATTACACCCTTTTTTTTTTGACCAAATATAATTATTATCATATATAGAGATATTACATAAAATGAAAGCTTACCCCTTTATTAATTCTACCATACTTGTTACATAATGGATCAAACCACATGATATCACCAGAAGAAAACCCAATAATAACATCCAGTTGGTCTGCACCACGCGTCAATAGATTTACATCGTGCGAGGTTGGGCAGGCCCTTGCGAATACAATCCTTGATAAAGGTTCCTTTTTTATTATCACACACACACATTATTATTTCATTTACATTAACCCTTCTTTTATTTAATAAACTTACTTTAGGATGACCGCCTGCATCCATCCATACAAAACTTGTGCCACAATTATAAAATAAATTTGTATCTTCGCTCGTTCTTGCCATTAATATCTTTGCCAATTGATCGTTTGTGATGATGCGTTGTACAAAACTTGAATTTGTCTTTGTAATATTCGTCTTTGGCTTTTTCGTATTTCTTCCTAGTGTATGGTTACGAGCCAAAAACGAAAGTGTGGATGTGGGTGTTGGGCTGTTCTGTTGAGGAATGGTTTCCTCGGGTATCATTGTGGTAGTATGACTAGAAGAAGAGCTGGAAAGCGACGGCGTTTTAACTTCATCTTCAGACTCACCAAATATACGTCGAAAGCTTCTAGCGCCAGGCTGTGCTTCGTAGCGTGAGAGATTATTTTGCTGGTTGTTCTCTTTGTATTTGATGGCCACTAGACTTACACTCGTACCCACAGTGTACAACGGTTGCATTGAATTGACAAAAATCGTGTGATGCTGAGTGTATGTGCCTTCAGGTGCTGTGAACTCACGGCAAATATGATCAGGTACCGATGGATAAGGAGGGAGAATGAGTGTATTTGAAACATCTCCAGCCGAATGTCGACGGGCAAGGAAATTACTTACGGAGCTTGACTAAGGGAATTAGAGAAACAATTATTTTAGTACTGCTTTACATGAAGAACAGAAAATACATTATTATATAAATATAATATATGTTTATTACAAAATAGTTACAGTATCAACCATGAAAGTTATGAAATGTAATTAAATATATATTGATAATAGATAATAAATGCAAAAAAAAGAAAAATAAAGAGGGAACAATATATTGATAGTGGGAAAAGGGGTCATTTCGTACTCATGTATTGCACATTCTTTTATAGCTTATATCGGTTTTTTAGATGTGGGTTGGTGAAGGTGACAAACCAATTAGCAAAAAGTGAGTTTTGGGTTCAGCCAGATCGGCAAATCAATTGGTCCAAATCGGAAAGAATTTAGCCAATCAGGTACAACAAGGTTGGTGTCGGTTGAATCAATAGAGTGGATCAGCCAATGAAAAATAGTTTAGAGAATGGAGACAACATATACACTACAAAATGTGTTAGTTCTATATAAGGAAACATGAAGAGAAAAAAATATATGAAAGTTTCTTACCTCGGGGTTTAGCCAAGTGTAAATTGTTGGAAGTTCTAATTAAATCCGGAATTGATATGTTTCAATTTATGAAGAGGAGGAGAATGGCCAGTAGCACAAGCACATATTGTAGGTGGTCCGACCGCCAGCTTAAACAACGGACAGAGTCAACGATGTACTGAAAGCCATACACCTACGTGCAAGTACTACTTTAATGACCGATGGAGGAAAGTAGATGGGCCAGATAGTGTGTGTGTGTGGATAGAGGAGAGAGCAGAGAGAGAGCAGCAAAGGATGAAGAGATGTTGAAACC
>VCJL01001062.1:4397-17240 GCA_024139405.1 Backusella mclennaniae | reverse complement strand
CGAAGTTGATTCCAAAAATAATTTCTCTCATACACACTTTGACAAATCCACCTGAAATAGATTAATTTCACATAGAATAGTTTAATATTGTACCCTCACAAGAGTTGTTTATTTTTTTCTCCATATCCTGTTTATTTAAGTCCCACCCCTCAGCAGATGTGTGACTTCCCAAGTTAATTTAAATAAAATTACTTTTACAAAAAAAAAAAAATATATTTACATCCTTTCACCACAAAACAGGAGTAGTCCAATTACTATTATTATCAGATGAAGTAGCGCTAATACTTATATTATTGCAGAGAGTCTACAAATAAACCATGGTAAATATACGAATGTGGGTAAATGGGTAAGTATTATATTACCTTTAAAGTTCCCAAAGCATTTATCATTGTTTCAATCGAGCCTTCTTGGAGATCAATGTATGATGTAGGGTATGAGAATTCCAAGTACTTTTCAAATAAATACACACTTTTATCAACACAACGTAAAGTAACCACTTGACAGGTGAAACCAGTAATTTGTACCATTGGTATCACAATAGCTTTAGGAGAGTGTCCTTGTGCGATTATACCATTTAGACATGACTTTAAACCTAGTACGAGCTTGGCTCTTTCAAGGATATTGATGTCCTCAACTCCACATTCATTCGAGCCCTTTACTTTTATGGGTGGACAACATAATACATTTAATTTCAAATCTCCATTTATTTCTGTCTTACTACCCATTTGTGTTGTCATATCAATCCTAGAAAAGGCTTGTTTAGACGATCATAAACGTTATTTGAAGAGATATTACCAGGTAAGAAACAACGGTTGATGGCTTAAATATTCTTCAAAAATGGGGCCCCAAAATTTGGTTACAAAATCTTGGCCAGTGTAGCTTTTTTTGTTTTCTTCAGCGAATAGATAGCGTCGGTAAAGATGGTTGTTCAAGCTTTAAAAATCATATTGATTTAATATAGTGTAAATACAGGCATATCTTTTTGGAATCCTACATTATCTGGGTCACGGACTTTTGTAACCTTTCTTCTCGGTTTCTGACTTGCAGATTAGCTATAGCGTTTAATAGTTCAGATATATCATTCCTAACGCGAACTTGCTTCTATTTACAAGTAAAATTGAGAAAGAGCAATGGCTGGTAATTTCACGTCTTACTCTCTTAAGCAATGTTTCCAACTCGATAATCAAATGCTGACAGGGGCGAGCAGCAAAATATGGGTACTTTGACTCAATCAGGCTCTTCTCTTCGCTACTCGATAAGTGATAATGAGAGTAAGGTTCTTTGTTTATCATGTCCAAAATATTGTTTTTACATAACCTAGAGTCAAACTTAGCTACCTTTTCTTTATGTTCATCATACACTCTTTTTCCGTTCTTTATACTTACAATGTAAAATAAGACTTCCAGTCTCCATTTACTGCTGCTTTGTTTCCAATTTCTATTTTTGCTTTCTCTTTCTAATGAAATATATTTTGAATTAAAAGAAAAAAAAACTAGCGAAAAACAATTTTATATCATTACATTCCGGTTTTCAAGTTCCTATATTTTTGAAATAAAACAATTAGGGATGGACAAAGTAAAATGTACAACAATTTGTAAGACTGACTTTATCTACAATGGCTACACTGTCCCTATACAGCCTAATAAAAAGCGCCTGGTGTTCTTCAATGTATTTCTTTGCTTCTTTTTTAGCATTCATTTTGTATACTAAAAGAATATGAAAATGATGTGTTAAATACTTTCGAGTCAGATGTCTATCCGGACAGTACTGCTAAACTTACTACTAATGAAAATAAGACACTCCATTTAGTAATTTTAGACTAAGCTAACGCCACAACTCTCAACGTGAATCACGTGACTGCACTTTTTTTAGTTCAATCACATACATTATAAATGCGAATGCACTTACACTTGTATCCATGACCATCATTATGCTCAACTGTAGGCGGGAGGTCTAGATCGGCGGCATCTTTATGATGATACATTCAAAAAAAAAAGCATCTATAGTGTATTCAAATAGTTAAACGGGTGTACTCCATTGTCAGCAGTTTTCAAGATGATGGTCTTAATGCGAAGCCGCTGCTAGATTTGGTGTCTGCTTCATTTGAGTTGCAGGTTGGCTTTGGAGTATACTTAACGTGTGGATCTACAGATTGAAAAGAAATGCATTAAATCAGTCTTATGTATTATCATCAAATAGTGTAGCGTTTCAATTGATCTTTTCACCTCTTTGCTCCTTATAACGCTTAATTAAATTCAAACATCATGCTCTTCTTTTTATGTTGTGTCCCTTTTAGTATCATATTTAGACATTATATGATATTTATGTAGTATATTATGATAATAAAATTTAATAACAACAATCGATTCTTTCAATTTTTTTTTCTGCGTTTAAGTACCTTATTCATAATCTCTTCGTAAACTAACCAAATCGCATCAATAAATAGTCTGGAGCAAAAAGCTGAAATGAGGACATTTCCACATCATGTATACTATTTTCTTTGGCAGTTACAGAAATGACGGAGGTAAATCATGATTCAAATGACGGAAAGACTTTGAAGTGTAAACAAGCCAAACCGAACTCAAACTGACTAGGCTCACATTAGTATCCTGTTAACAGTCATATACTATGTTTGGTGCTGGAGGAGGTGTGATGGAGAACAGTGCTTCATGTATCCATGGATGGAGTCCAATGTTTGAGCGCTGGAAAATATCTTGTTGAAGGTTGCGACATAAACGTCGAAAACTGCGAAAGTCCTCAGGATGCTTTACCCGGAAGATATTGATGACTGGATCCATAGTGAAGAAAAGTCGAGCCTTAACCTTGGGATGTCTATAAGTCCAATGATTGGATGGTACTTGAAGAAGCCTAAAGAGAGGCAAGTTCAATGCCACCGAAAGAGGGAAACGAATCGAGGATATGTCAATGTGAGCTAGGAAATAGTCTGCGAGGCTGAATATGGTGGATCATATCGACAGGAAGCTGTCATAAATAAGACCTCGCCTAAAGGAATTCACGAACAGTGGGAGGAGTGGGTAATCAGAAGCTTTATGAAACTACGAGAGATGTTGAATGAGATACGGGTGCAGAAAGGATGGGTAGGCATCTGGTCGGAAGATGTAGTTCAACCACCGTTTATGTAAGGCACGATGTTGTATTTGTGGATCCAAAACTTTCAGACCACCCTGATGATATGCTAAAAAGAGTTTGTCTTTAGCCAAGCGGGGTGACTTCTTTTGCCATATAAACTGGTAAATGATTTGTTTGAGAGCTCTAAAGAATCCCTTGGTAGTTTGAGTTAGGCGTAATGTATACCAGATTTTAGACAGAATCAAAGTGTTCATGATAGTCACCCATCCCATGATGGAGAGTTGTCTTTGGGAGAAAATTCGGCATTGAGTAGAAACTAATTGGAGTAATTGATTTTCTAGTTGTTTCCTTTGCCTAACATTAAAAGGAAGGAAAAAGCTTAAATACCGAAAAGCAGAGGGTGACCCATGATAATAAAAGGTCTGGACGGAGAGAGTATCCAAAAGAGTGATCCAGGTGTCATTTTTCTTACCATTCAGGAATATTACTTCTGTTTTACTTTCATTAAATTTTGCATTAGACACAGTGGAGTAAGCCTGCATGTGAATTAGTAAGCGTGCATAGTCCAGAGAGTTAGACAGGAACACACAAACATCATCAGCATACGCAAGATATTTAGTATGGACTGCGGGTACAGCGGCAGAAGGGATGACCGAGGCGAAACCATGGAGCTGAGAGTCCTGTAAGAGTGAAAGTAGAAAAGTTTCTATGGCAAGATTGAATAGTAACGGGGATAGCGGATTACCCTGACGAAGGCCACGTTGTTGATCAATGGGCGCAGTAAAGAAACCATTGATATTGACATGTACCTGGTTACCAAAGAAGAGAAGAGAAATTGACTGGATGAAAGAAGCAGGAAAATCGAATTTTTCCAATACTTTTGCGAGATACTCAGGATGGACTCGGTCATAAGCCTTTTCCTGATCTAACATAAGCCCAACTCCATTTATATCAAAACCTTTAGCTTGATCTATGATCATAGACATAGCTAAACCATTTCCACTAATAAATTTCCTAGGAAGGAACCCTGATTGGTAGGGATTTATCAAGCGGCTGAGGATGGACCCGAGCCTTTTAGCAAGCAAGCATGTGAAGACTTTCGCGTCACAGTTTATCAGTGAGATAGGTCTCCAATTTTTGAGCAAGGCCAGGTCTCCTTTTTTTGGTAATGATGTAGATAAAATAAGAAAACAAATTCCAAAAATACGACTGTTTGTTAGATGATATGCTTTGTTTTCAAATAAGAAAGGTCGTCATTAGGACGTCATAATTACCTTATTGTTTATGTGTTATTATTCTTAAGTTTATTTGTAATAGCGAAATTCAATCGCTTTATAATAGATGGTGACTCAAGTTTCAGGTTTAAATGTAATGGAAAGATGATATAGCCATATGGCTCTCCATTTTCAGCATATAGAGGGTATTTTTGTCAATATCTTTAAGCTCTTGGTTTCTTGATCTTTTGATGTCTTGATACACCACAGGATGAAGAATAAAGACGAACAAGACGAACAGGAAAATACGTCAAGATGGGACTTTATCCTTCAAGATGTGTCATGACCGACATAGTCATTTTAGGGCCAAAGTCCCATCCTTATTTGTTCTAGAGTGCTATATTTCTTCCTTATTTGTAGTAGATGTTTTGATTGTTGTGTTTCCACAGGTTTTTGAGACTTCTAGCAGAATCTATATCAAATGTGACTGAAGTTTCTTCGATCCTTTAATTTCGTTTCACACACATGATAAATAAAGTGATCGAGCATAGACTACGTGAGCAACTATTGCTTTAATATTGGTATCTCTTTTATGATAACCCGACTATCACCCAATACTCGTGTCACATGTACATTCAATTTTGTTGGTATCATTGTACAGATCATTTAGGTGATGTCCTTCAGATTTCTTATGTGATGTCCCTGTACCCGATCCATTACAGGATGGAGTTTTAACATAGGGTCATCACTTAAGAATAGGAAATACGTTTCCAAGTGTAATGAAAGCCCAAATCTTAGGGAGTATCGGTAAAATCTCTTGGGGAGTATCGGCTACCCGACTCGTCCATATCGGACGTTTAAATATAGCGATACTCCCTAAGTGATTTTTGTTATGGAATATCGCAAAAAAGTAAGAGGTGAATGAGGGTAAAAATCACTTAGGGAGTATCGCTATATTTAAATGTCCGACATGGACGAGTCAGGTAACCGATAAAAAGCCTTCTTCTTTTCTCTTAACTTCTAAACGTAGCCATTATCACACTTCTCACTTAATTTAAAATGAAAGCGGACTCTGATACTGGACAAATGTTTAATGTTTCCTCACCACTCCCTGTAAATCCAAAGAACGCTGACAAAGAAATAGTCAACAAGTTATTAACAGATAACGCGGCTGAGAACAACTTTACTCTTGTAATTACCAAAGCCAAGCCAACCTTAATTCATTTTAGCTGCAAGAAAGGTGGAAAATATCAAAATAAAATGTTTGAGTGATGTCCCCATTTTAAAAAATTGAGAGTCTTAAGTGATACCCTTATTTGAATACTTGAGATGATTAAGTGATGACCTTTTAACAAACTTACTTATGCAAGAAGACAAATTAAGTGATGACCGTATGTTAAAACTCCGTCCTGTAATGGATCGGGTACAGGGACATCACATAAGAAATCTGAGGGACATCACTTAAATTTTTGGATCATTGTATTCAGCCCTTTAAACAATCATTTTGATAATCTAGTTTTATACATGCATAAAGAATAGTAAGTAATAATGAACATTTAAAGTTATGAAGATGGATTCCATATTTAGTTTTATACCAGCATCGATAAATTGTCTATCTTAAAACGAAGCACATTTCATATTTTTCTATCTTTATTTTTTTTTTCATCTTTCATTTCCTTTTACTTCTTACTCTTTCTTCTCTTTTTCTTGACCAAAAATGACACATCAACGCAACTTGAATGGAATAGGCCTTGAGTATATTCTGGAGAAGAAACGTTACAATGAACATATTATACCACAAGGTTATTTAAATGCTTTGGTTAATGAATCCAAACGTTTTAACAATTACGGTAATGCTGAAGAGGTCTTCAACCTGATTCTTAGTCATCTTAATGATGTTCTCCCACACCGCCGTTGCTACAGCCACACAAACAAGGAAGCTAAAACCTTTCAAAAAATGATCATAACTTTGACTAGATATGCACCTGGACCACAAAAAGCGCTTGACTACATGTCATACCTCTTGAGTCAGAATCCGCCTCTCAGAACTGAGCTTTCCGAAGCCAAGTGCTTAAATAATTTAATTCTAAAATATGGCCAAGCTGCTTCTCCCGATGATATGAACAAGGGTCTTGAACTTGTAGAGCTAACGCTAAAACGAAACATCCCCGCAATGCAGCAAGACAATGTTGGTGTTGCTTTTGTGAGTATGTCGCGAGACGTACTCGCATATCATGAGATGAAGCTTTCAGCAGATATGAAAACACTGGAGCCCCAATAGGTCTTCTTCTTTATTTTTATTGTTGCTTAAGCTTTTTTTTATTCTATTAAATATTCATTGCTCTGATCTAATTAAATCAATCTACCTTTTTGTATTGATCGATATCTTATAAGGCAAATGAAGGAAAGGTAAACACAAAACCCATTTATCATTGAATTGGGATACTGGCACAGGTGAAAATAGCAGTCTTTTTAGTTTAATTGAACTGTGAATCAAGTACTTATTAAATAAAATGACTGCTATTTTCACCAGCCCAGACAGAAAGCATTGAACACATATTTTCTTGGAGTTTTATAATGTTGGAGCGAGTCATGAATACGATGTGGTGGGAGGCCACCTATTTTTGGAGCACAAATACGATATTGTTTATTCTCATTTATATATCCTTTTTGTTTTAAAATAAGTTCTTTCTTGCTCCCTTTAATAATCAATTTTGACCATAAGTTTAGTTTATTATTATTATAAAACTTGGTGATTTTTATATTTATTCTTACTGTTCGTAATTATTGACTTAACAAACAGTTAGAAAAAAAAAAGAATAAGTGAACAAGTCTTGCCCCACTCAAAATAGGGGGTTCTCACAGTGATTTTACACATCTTACTTTTTTAACTTTTCTAACCTTTTGTTTGAAAAAAAAAAATAAAGCGCAGTCATTTGGTACCCTATTCTGCTCCATTCCAATAACAGAAGCTTATTCTTCCCTACTCTGTTCCATTCAGATAACAAAAATTTATTATGCCCAACTCTGTCCTATTCTTATCTGACATGAAATAATATATTAATAAAACGTATTCTGCCCTATTATACTCTATTCTGCCCTATTATTATCTTGTATAAAAAATATATCAATAAGGCTTATCCTGCGTATTCTGCACCATTATGACAAGAGAAGCTTAAGCCGCTATGCTGATTGAGTTTAAAAAGACAGTAAAAGCCTGATATAATAATATTTTCTTTTTATTTGTCGTTTATTCATCTTTTAAATATTTATTCCTTACACAATGGTTCGAAGAAATCAAACTGAAATTAGTCCAGAGATGGCACCCATCTATACAGTCGATGATTTGATATTTGAAACGATTATATTACCTCTCAATTCAAGTCTAAATGACCCTACTGAAGTAATACCTTTAGTCCGTTCATCATCAAGACAACAAGGAACGAGCATTCAAAGCGTTTAAGACGTTCAAATCACTGGAGCCACAGGTACTAGTGGTAACGGCAACAACGATTTCCCTGAGCTCAACAGCGGAGAACAGATCACTCAGGCCGCTGATATCAGCGAGAGATGGAGAGGTATTTTAGAGCCTCTCGGTGAGTCATATCTCCAGTATACTAGCAAAATCAATTGCCATGCTCCAGATATTATGGCCATTGATTTACCTGAATTGGCCGAGCGGACCAGTCGCAGCTGTGAAAACGAAGGCAGAGATGTTTTAGTTTATTTTTTCTGTAGTACGAATAGATTACATATTTTACTAGAAAAAAAATATAAAGTAGTCATCCTTAATTTATTTATTTATGTGCACACTTTTATTATATATATTTAAGTACCCCCTTGCTGTCATTGATCAGCTGTTGGCAGATGCCGGGATCGACGGTAAAGCTACAGATGAATGTCCAAAAGTGGACCTAATGTGCGACAACATCTGCAAGCTGACACCGTCGTTAAAGGTAAAGATATTAAATTAAAGTATAAATGCTTATGATACTGAGAATTCACCTTTTCATCACTCTTACCTCTTTACGTCGGCTAAAAAGAAAAACTCCCATGGTATGATGGAGAAAACTGGACTTGCTTTGCCTGCATTGCATTGCATGCCTATGCTCATGTGCAGCATTGCCAAATTCAGCAAAACCCTCTTTACGCCCCTGAGTTCGGGTTGACTGATGGTAAGGCCAATGAGCATCTTTGTTCAGAGCTAAACAAATTTGTAGCAATGACCAGAAAGATGTCTCAGTATAATAGACGTCTTGTATTGCATAGAGCAGTAACTCTAGGAAATACAAAAAAGATAAAAAATATCGGTAAGTGTATACTCGAATATACATATTTACCTTTAAGCACATCATGCAGTATAATTTAGAAGTAACCAATAATTGCTAAATATTAATTCGACCAAGGCTTCACCTTCGCTGATAGGTTTGATAATGCCATTAAGAAGAAGATCGAAGCTGATGGCAAACTACCAGCTGCTTCACTTCAAGAAATCCAAGATGCTGAAAGCGAGTGGGCTGACCTTGTCCAAAAGGTCAAGCAATGCACTACTTACTTCAAAATTTCGAGCCTATTGCCAGTAGGCTTAGATAAGAAAACTAAGTATATGATGCTCCTCTCCCAGGGGCAAAGAATCGTGTAATTTATTTTTTAGTAGTTAAATAAGTAGTCTAAAGCTCAATCATATATGTATATACCTATTGTGGTAGTAAGGTGTGGTTTAATAGAATAATAAATAATATATAAGAATTGAGACAAGTACGAAATGGGACTATGTTAACTCTTTTTATTAAAGTGGAGAAGAGAGCCCTTATTAGAATAATCCTGAAAATATATTTATAGAAACGAGCACTGTGTGCTTATGTAACATTAATAGTCATCGGAGTATAATCAGATGTCATAACTATGATAGATATGATAAATACGACACCTATCTCCACAGCTTGGAAATGACTGAGCGTGAGGCTAGTCAAGATTATCAAGTAATTGAGATCCGTAAAGAGTTGGACGACCTCGACGGGGGGATTATGAAGAATGATTGTGGCTTCAGCCATCCAAAACGTCCTGAAGAGATCAGAGGTTGTATTGAGGATACTACGGAAAACAGGGTGGATTTCCTTAGATTCAAAAAAATTGTCTACAAAGATGCTATCCGCCCTGTTGCTAAGCAGTATATGGCAGACTTTGATACCTTGTACTCGGGGTATATCAGTAGATTTCACGTTTATCTTTACTTACTTAATCATGTACTTACACCTATCATTTTTAGGTTCAAAGTCTGCCGAACTACTCGAAAAAAGCCTAAAAAACAAGAGCTCAGCTGGATCGATTCAATGAAGAGTACCACAGTGCCTTCAATGGTAAAATAATATGGTTTCCTTGTATATAAAATATTTCTCATTATTTTTTTTTACCTTCTAGAAAACATTCTTTTCAGCCAGCTCACCAACAAAATCAACAATTTCTGGAACATAGAAATTAATAAACTTGTTCCAGTTATTCAGATGCAAAAGAGGGCAAATGAAGAGACTTTGTTACTCAAGGTAAATATTAGGTTTCTTTGCTTTGATACGAAAAATGATGACTCTTCATTGTTATAATGTAAATAGGGGAGGCAAGAAATTTACGAAAAAACGCAGAAAAAAACTTAAAAAACAAAAAAGAAGCAAAAAAAGAAATTGAAGAAGAAGGAGAAGAAGATGTTCGAAGAGAAGAGTATAGTAATAATCTTGACCATTCAGACATGTGGGTCATGTTGGAACCTAAGCATACCTACGGTCAAGATGTGTTTAAAGGAATTATGAAGCTCGTCGACAGAAAGATCAAGGATGTAGAAGAATGGAAAAAACCAATCGATAATAAAACCGAGGCAATAATTTCCTATCATTCTGCTCCTCAACAAACAGCCCCCATATAGATGAATGATTTTTTTGACGACGACGACGACGACGACGACGACGACGTCTTACTCGAAGACGAGAATGCTGTTGATCTCTTTGTATTCTATGACGATGATGATGAAGAAGAGGACAATGAAGAAGAAGAAGTCAATGATGATCATTAGCGAAAAGGTATATACTTTTGGTTTTATTATTATTAATCTGATTATTCACCAATACATTCAATCACTTTTTATTTCCTTTATTTTATATGTACTATCCCCCTTTTTTTATTTAATTTATCATAAATGTAATTATTAACCATATTCTACTAAAAAGGTGGAAACAAATGTTAAAGCAATGTGAGTAGGAGTTGAAATTATCTTCAAACTTTAATTTTTAGTTGCTTATTTTTTATATTAAACGCGAGTAGTTCAACCAAAATTAAATTTAAAATGGAAAACACCAATGACAAATACATCAAAGATCGTAGCGAATTTATAAAAGTGATTCAAGAAGAGCGGAAAGACAAAGGTTACAATGACAGGGCTAATTGTAAAGGTCAAATAAGGGTTAAATTGTATTGTGAAAGAGCCGGAACAAAAAGTAGAGGCTCGAAGCCAAATTATAAAAGCAAAACTGGCGCAACTAAAAATTGCAAAACGAGCCAGAGATTCTATTGTAACTATCCTTGGGTTGTGAAGGTCAAGTACGATAAAGTAAAGGGGTGTTGTGCTTTACCACCAACTGGCGAACATAACCACGAAAAAAACGCTGGAACTGCTTCGGAATTCGCCTATAAGCAAATCAACGAGATTCGCGAACTCGGTAAGAACGCCAAGAGCAACAACGAGAGAAGATTAATCGAAAAAGGATTGGGTGATTTTATCGCCAAGTGGATTATATCCAGCCAACAGCAAGATGAAGTGGCAGAAGTGTTGGCCGAAGAAGAAATGAAGGAGGAGGAAGAAGGAGAAGAAGAGAAAAAAGAAGAAGATAAAGGAGCAGCACTCGAGCTAAAAAGATCCCTTATTGAAACTGATGGCATTTATGATGTTGCTCCTCAAGTAAAAAAACAGAAACTATTCCTGTAAGTAAATACGAATGAAATTGTATTTAAACTGATTCTCATAAAATGCTCTATAACACAGTCCTCCCAAGCACAAAAAGAGAGAATGGGGAACAACAAAAATATTTAAAGAGTTGGAAAAAGAAGTGACGGTCACGGCCGAAAACAAAAGATTTGAAGCTTCCAAGTAAGTCTATTATGATGCAGGATAAACATTATTCACTGACTTTTTAAAATTGATGAAAAATCAGAAATTATTTTTGAGACAGTCCAATACAAGATGTACGTAAAAATCTTGATTCATGCTTTCCAAATTCAAACACGTTAGACGAAATAACCAGCTATAATAGATTACGAAGATTGCTTTGAGTACAACGAAGCAAAGTTTAAAACATCACTTTTTTTTTAAAAAAAAACAAAAAAAAAACATGCTTTACATTGTATATAGTCAAAAGAAAGATATTTCCACACATCAAAGTTGGTTTGGTTTAATCCCAAGATACCTAAAAGTCTACGTTTACGGAAAAATGAGCTGCACCCCAGAGAATACGACTAAAACAATAAACTCTGTAGCTGAAATTTTGAAGGAAAACATTGATATATCTGATTGACCTCATCTTACTCAAACGTAGGCTTATAGTGTGTATATCCATGGTGAGACCATTAGTGGTTTTCATTTTTATACATGTTTTTGATTCAAATAGTGAATTTAATCACATACATTGACTGTGCTTGACATTAGAGGGATGAACCTTATTAGTAGTTTCCCTGTGCTAATTCCATTTAAGGGCTGACAAGAAATACCTATCATAAGATAAAAATACCAAATCGAGAATATTTTTATTATTATTATTAATAATAATTTATTTATAGTACCATTGAGCTTTACAACTTTTGTAGAAACAGACATTTATTTATACAAATAAAAAAAAAGTAAACAATAAGGTTCATATGTACAGGTGCTCGTAAAAATATTTATAGCACAAATGATGCAATTTCTATTTCAGTTTATCTATCAATTCTTCTTCTTCTATAATGGTCTCCATTGGTGACGTAGGCGGCAAGGATGATTTTAATTTTGCTGTTGGTTTTGATTTTCTTTTCGATTTTCTTTTTGTCTCTGCTGCTCCTGATGGTGATAATGGTATGTTTTGGTCAAACCGAGAATCATCGATTGGTATTTTCTTCTTCTTTTTTGATTTAAATGGGTTGTTAAATGATAGCTTTGAATAAAACTCAGTTGCTAAATAGGAAGTTGGATTTAGACCAAGGACAGACTCCATATTGTGTATTATTGGATTATAAATGTTTTTATTAGGAAAGAAAGTGAGTTATTGTAAAAAATGAAATGATCATAAACTTTGGTTTAAATGTGACTTGATATTGTGGTTGTGACACTATCTGTACATAACTATCAGCAGACCAGACCAGAACATGAGTGGCGTAATACATCTATCAACATTCTAGCTTTGAGTATCAAGTAATAGATAAAACAAAAATGCATTTTTTCATTATTATATCTGTGTATCGTATCCTTTACTTTTGATATCCAGTCAAATAAACTCATATGATGGAGCAATATAACAAAAAT
>VCJL01001057.1:11419-32989 GCA_024139405.1 Backusella mclennaniae | reverse complement strand
TTGGCTGTAAAACCTAAATTCCATGCAAAATACTAGAGTAATTTCCTAGTGACTGTCAATTTTGATCAGACCAGACCGAAAAATATCAGACCTAGATGCGTGATACTGTCTTATCCACGTCCTTCGCAATTTTTTCTTTGCTCATCACCATCTACTTTACGATTTATATGCTATAACAGACTATACCTTTTTGAAAGTCATTTTTAAAAAACTTTATTAGTAATATATTGTAATCCCACTACCAAGTAAATAAGGATGCTTCTTTTGACTATTAAAGAAATAAAAATGAGAACAAAATAGACTAATTTTCGAGGTGCAACTGTGTATGGATATTAGTAAAGATTGAAAATGTAAAATCGTATCAATATTGCCATTCATGACTGGGCACGTATACGAAGCAAAAAAAAAAAGGGGGGGATGGGATCCAATCAAATCATCTGGACAGCCTTCGAAAACCTGATTTCAAGTCAACATTGAGGCATAAAAAGCCATGAAAGTAAATAAATATAAAGAATAAAATGATATTTTAATTTCGAAACAATCTATCCATATCGTTAGAGAATAATTCGATTGATAGGAAAGGCAAAATTCTACAATTGCATGGCTTTAGATTTAAAAAGATTCTAATTGAAAATCGAGAAAATAAAAAAAAACAACAACAGAGAGATCTCATACCAACAAGAATAGAAAAATTACTTTTTATATGTGGCAAGTTTTAAAATTTGAGAATGAAGTAAAGTTTTACTTTCAACTTGATTTTTTAAAGCATACCAAATACTATTTATGCATACCAAATTACATAAACAAAACTACTTGTATAAATACAACATACTCTTATCCTAGTATAGGTGCTAGTATAAAATGAAGCTAAACGCGGTGCTTTTATTTTTCTTCCTATTTTCATTAACTCTGGCAGCAAAAGTAAGACGTATTGGATCCGGCTTGGATGAAAACCAGATTTTTGAAGAAAATGGCGTTGATACAAAGATAAACACATTAGAAAAGTTATGGCGAGCAATGAAGTATCGGTTTGGTCAAGAGGAAGAGAACAAAAACAGACAATATGATGGTCAACAAGAAAATCAAGCTGAAAATCGATTAAACGAAGATAAGGAACGGGTCGAGGGTGAGATGGAAGACAAAAGTGGTCCAGGAAATATAATTGATGAGGATAATATCAATGGGCCTATGAATAAAACCATCGGACAGAATGATCAACAAGAAAAACCTGAATTACCACAGTTGGAGGATAGACCTAACCAAATGGCTCCAATCACCAAAGCTTTACTGTATATTCGACCCAAACGTGATGAGAGATGGGTAATGCTAGAAGAAGGGTATTTTATAATATAAAGGAGTATCAAGTTTGGATATAAGTATTTACGAATATTTAATCTCTTTTTGATTCTCTCAAGATCAATAAGGTGGGCCATTTCTAGTTATTTGCAACCTTACGCGAGTGAAGTCCTGATGGTAATAATAAAAGGTTATATTTCAGTGATATATATATATATTTTTAACCTTTTCCCCTAGAATTGCAATTTATACCGAGATGGAAATATGATTCTCTCAGTCTTCCGTGGTGTTCCTTTAAGTGTTGGAACAGAGAGGTAAATACTTATATTTTAGAAATGCAATAAAATAGTAATCTTCTTAGCTGGACTCCACCTGGTTTTTTGGAACCAGCACCAAACTATCAGTTGCGTATTTGGAATCAGCCCTCTCGCATTGGCTTAATCGATGAATATAGTGCTTTGTTTTCTATTGTTCCTAGTGCAGAGGATGCATTTATGTTTAACTCGGATCCAAAACAAGTGGTAGACGAAACTCTAGAAAATGATGGACAATTAAAAAAAAACGAAAGCAGCGGTGATGACCAAAAGTTAACCGAAGAGGTTAATAAATATACAGCCATTACCCACAATTTTGTCCCAGGAATGCCCAATGCTGGTTCCAACATCAATTTCATCAATCAAAAGCAAGGCCCAAGTGGATCAAACACAGTGATTCCACCTAATATTCCTACTGGTATATATGCCTTATACCCCTCTATATCTACAAAAATGTCACCCACATCCTTTTGTGTTTTATGGACTAGTGCTTTTCTAGTTATTTATATCGCAACACTTTAATATTATTGTAACTTTAATCTCACGCAAAAATACTATAAATTATTTATTATTAAATATATCTATATATACAGAATTTATAATTGAAATAAAACTCTGTATAACTTTTCTTTACATATTTGACTTTTGAATACTAACAAAAGCCTGTCTAGTAGCTTGTCTAACACCTAAATCAATCATAATCTCTATATAGAAAAGTGTCATGTTAGGAAATGCTATATATTTATCATTAATACAATAAGTCCTACCTTCAGAACCACCGGGAATAGCATAAGCTCTGACCTCACGGTATAGACGCTCAACTTTTTCACCTACACCACCTCTGGTATAAGATAAACCACCGAATATCTGGGATGCTTCACGGGCACAGAACTCAAATGTCTGAGTACTTTGGGCTTTTAAAAGAGAAATTGGACCGGCCAACAAATTGGGTGTAACATGTGGAGGAAGCGTCTGCATCTGATAAAGAATACTTTCTAACCAAGCGTGAGTGGCTTCGCATTGACGGATCATGTGGCCAAATTTGTTTCTAATAACGGCATGCTCAATTAAACGTTGTCCAAAAGTCTTACGCTTCAAAGAATACTAAGATTGGATAGATCAGTAACAATGACTATAAAAATCTGAAATGAGCATTACCTTAAATGCCTCTTCAATACAGACACGAGAAAGTCTGTTTGCCTGCATAACAATACCCAAACGTTCATGATTAAAATTGTGCATAACATACTTGAATCCATGATTGAGTTTTCCAATGATATTGCTCTTTGGGACTTTGACCTATGCAGATGAAAGAAAGCTAAAGCAAATGAGGGTCTTCATTTTATCCGTGCACTTACATCCTCAAAAGTGATATATGATGTGCCTGAACCCCACATGCCCTGACAATCCATATAACGGGCATTCACACCAGGCATAGTACGTTCAACCAAAAGAAGAGAGATACCAGTCATACCATCACCTCCGGTTCTGCAGGCAACGGTATAGTAATCGGCATAGGCACCTTGTGTGATCCATTTCTTTTCACCGTTAAGTAAAAAGTAATCACCTTTATCCACAGCGTTGGTGGCAAGGTTGGCGACATCACTTCCGGCCCCAGGCTCAGTGATAGCCAAGGCAATGAACTTCTCTCCAGCAAGACATTCTGGTACCACCTTTTTCTTTAATTCTTCGGAACCAAAGTTAAATACAGGAGGTAAACCAATACCAAGACCGCCCATCAAAGCCCAAATAAAACCACCTGATCCACAGCGTGAGATTTCATCCACACAAATAAATTCGTGAAAGATGTCGAACCCCTTATGATTGATACCACCAGGGAGAGAGTATTTCATAAAGGCGGCATTTTTGGGGTTTTTGGCAGCTCCAGAGACAGCATTCAAAATACCAAGTTCAGCAGCACGCTTTACTACCTCACGTGGAATAGCCTTTGCTTCACTCCATTCATGACAGAAAGGTATAACTTCTTTGTCAACGAATTCTCTCACAGCTTTACGGATGGCAATGTGAGACTCATTATAGTAAGGGCTGTTTTATAATGATGAATGACACGGACATATTTTAATCAATAAAATATAACTCACCTATTCCAATCTTGATACCAGGTAGGGTCACCATATGGCATGCCTTCACCAAACTTTGCATCCTGATTACTAACAAGCTGATACATATCCATCTTTTTGACATCCTTGACAGGTTTCTTTTCTTCCACTTTCTTTTCCTCTACCTTCTCGGCTGATCCAATCACACCAATTTGCATAGGAAGACCAACACGTTGCATAATGGCATCGTTATGAAATGTCTTGAATTCCTTTGTTGCATCCTTGCCTGCCTTTTTAGCCAACACCTTTTTTCCACCAGGGTGATCATTGACAAATTTGGTCAGATCAAAAACCTTTCCATCAACAATAACCCAACAATCATTGATGGAATTGTGCTTAGCAACTTCTTCTACGGTAAATGACTTCATTTTAAATTATAGATTAAGAAAAGAGAAATAGATTTAAAAAAAGTGGGTCTTATTAAATAGATTGTCGCAAGGGTGAGGGATATTTAATAATTAGGATGAGTAAATTGACGTTTTAACTCAGACGATAAGGACGGTTTGCATGTGAAATATATTTTGTATTTCTAAAATATGAACGCTAACAAGTTGAAATGATTGGACTTATTTAGGACTATTAATCAGCTAAACAGAAAATGAGCGAAATGGATATTGTTTTTGTAAGGGAGTTTTGTTTGCTATTTTTTAAGCTATTTTACAATAGTCTGGAATTATAGTTTAATTTGATATCTATATATATTATTTGCTATTTTTCTTCTTCAGATGAACTTGTGGAGTATGTTTATGAAAAAAAAAAGTGAGATCCCATTTTGTGGTACCATACACTTGTGTATCAGATCTTGTACAAAGTACTTTTTTTTTAAAAAATCTGATAACAGCATGATGTTTTTGTGTGAAGTTTGTTGGTAAAAAGGAATAAACGACATGGGTACACATGTTACAAATGATGGAGAAAATTCCAGTAGACTAGAGCACCCAACAAGATCTTGTATCGCTTGTTACTCAAAGGAGAACCAACATACTGTATAAAGTTCATCACTTTAATTGTTACTTTCTAACAAAACAACTTTGAGACAAATGTAATTCTGATCATAATAACTCTGTATATATATAAATGCAAATATAATGAAGATCGAGATAAGTATGTTAAAGCAATCCAGGTTATAATGACTACTCGTGTAATAAATGGATCACTTTTTGGGAATGATTGAACATGTCTATTCTTCGGCTTTTACTTCTGGAATTTCAGCTTTAACTTCAGCTTGAGCCTCAAGTTCTTTTTGTTTGCCCTTTTTCGCAGTTTGTATAGCACCCTTTGTAGCAACACGACGAGAAACACCCTTAGCATCAAAGTAGACCATCATGCACGACAGGTTGTAGCCTGTACCCAAAGTTCTATCGACAACAAGACTGGCATCACCACCAAATTTTTTGTGTACGACCTTGACGACACTTTCACGTGTTGATTTCAAAACTTCACGCTTGGCCTTAAAGATACTTCCAAATACTTTGGCAGCAGATTTAAGAGCTGCTTTACCGAGGTGAGTCTCTTCATTTGGATCTTTGGGTTTTTCTTCATTTAGATCTTTGGGGCTCTCTTCATCTGAGGGACTTCTTTTGGCAACTGAACTGACAGTGGATATAGTGGTAGATGCTGCTTTTTCTGTGAGTCCATTGGCAGTGCTTCTTATAGAAGCGCTTGCATTGTAGGCAGATTCAAAATAGCTCTTTGAACCATCACTCAGTTTGATTGGGTTTTCAGTTGCGTCAAGACTATCTTCAAGCATACGGCCACCACTATTTTAAATCAAATTAATACCATTTTTTTTACACATGTTAGATATGATATTTACTTTGATATTTGTTTGGCTACAACATCTCCACCTTGAGTGATTGTATCTGCAATCCATGTAGAACCAGACAACAAGGCATTAGCGGAGCGATTTAAGATTCTAACTCTCCTTGATTTGGGAACCTCGGTTTGCTCCTATATCTCATGTTAAACCCAGCCGTGCTTGGACATATCATTTTTTTTATATACACTTACATCAATGATGGGCTCCTCAATACAAACAGGCAACTTCTCTCCTTCAATTTCATCCTCTTGTGTGGCAAGCGCACCTTCTTCCTTTACGTTTCCAGAATTGTCTACGGATTCCAATTGAACATTTTCTGCCACAACTTCCATGACCTCACACGTCACTGGGTCAATCATCACAAGCATGTTACGCATCTGATGTCTGTTTTCAAAAACAATGAAAAAGGACAAAATATCTAAAAGCTCTTTGAAAGAACTCTCTTCAGATTGACTAATGATTTCTTGTAAGTATACATATGATATAATAGAGTTTCTAATATATATATTTTACCTGCAATCCACCTTCCATATGCCACCTTGAGGTCTAGTAAAAGCAATCACCTTTTCACTGTCTAACCATGCGGTAGATGTAGAGGTTAAGGTGATGGTAGCCTTGTCATTGTCATCATCATCAGAAAAACGAACCACGATAACCTCTTTATCCACGGGATTCTCATTAACAAAAAAGGTTAAATGACCTGTTCCAATAAGCTTTGTAGCATTATCTTCATCGAGTGTAATGGACACCTTATCCAATACACATTGAAGATTTAAGTCTTTCATATCAGTAGAGCTTGAATCAGCCATGAGCAGCACGTATATTTCAGTTATATGGTAGTAACAAAGATGTTTATTAAATCAAAAAAAGACAGAACTGTCAAACCTTAAATATCAAAATGAATAGAAACTGAGATATAAATATAAGGTCTCAAAGCAAAATGGAATTAAAACCCGTGAATAGATGAAAAACGGACATTTCTCAATCTCTACTATAAAACTAAAGTGATTGGTATTAGCTTTGCTCAATGAAAATAGAATTTATATTTTGTATAGCAACATATAAAATATGATTACATGTTAATACATATACAATTAAAACACCAATATTTGTTTTTACCCCCAGCCAATCGTGGTTTGTTGGCTAAGCATAAAAAGCTTAAAAAAATATGCTCAATTTTGAGGCTAGGTTTCATGTTGGAACATTTTCCATGATTTAGATCAATAACACTAAACAGGCAATTGCTCGACTTGATAAGTATGAAAGCTACCCTGTATGTAGCATAGAGGGTAAGCGAAAGGCACTTATATTGTATGAAATAATACCCGAGCTATCAGATATTTTATGAATATACATTCCATAGAGCACTTCTGGTCTTAATCTATATTGCTCTATTTCTGAAAGCGCACGTGACTTCATAAAATGCATTGACAAGCCTGTTTTTAATATGAAAAATAATGCTTTTACATGTCATTTCAACATGGTCAATACAAGGTCAATTATTTGGTCTCCTCAACTTGACAGAAATCAATTTTTAGCAAATGGTTCAGAACTGAAGCTGTATGAATGGCTGTCAGAGGTAAATGGAAGTTGCTGATATTTATTTATGATAGGTATTTATCCATTTATATTAGAAAGGTGATACAGAAGGAAGAGCTCGCTTCATTTCGACCATTCCAAATGTTACAATGATGATGGTGAGTGAGAAATTGGGTTCATTATGGTTTATAATTTTGCGAATGATCACTAATGAAATGCCGTAATGAAATTTAGTGTGCAGATTGGAACCCTGATCCTGGACTGTCTGATTTAGTGGCAGTTGGCTTGACTACAGGGAAAATATCGCTTATACGTTTATACGAACAAGCGCAAAGGGAGGCTGCGCTTATTGAGAATGACCGAAAATCAAACAATGGTCCATTACAGAGTGCCCAATACCCAACCCTTGGTGTCAAGATGTCTCGGCCTTGTAATGCTGTTTCGTTTTCGAAATGCTATCCTAACTACTTGGCAGCCGGCTTTGATAAAGTGAGAAACGATCCATGTTTGTTAATATGGGATATATCCAGAACAATCGGTAGCTCTGCGAATACACCCATCTCCCAAACACCAACTAAGGCAGAAATGTCAGTGAGAGGTCATTCCTACCAGGAGTCACGATCATCCATTATTAGTCAATGGAGATTGGATAATGGAGATGGAGGTAAATAGATATAAGAGGGATGGTTAGGAGGGTTGTTTAGATGTTTAAAAATATAAACGTAGATCGTCAAAGATATACTGAAGCTCCAGTATCCAGTCCAGGATCAGGGTAAAGTAAATATTTATATAAATAATATAAAACCAACTAGTGGTGACAATGATAAATAACCAGAGAGCAAGGACCGATATACCAGAGCGGACCCTCAGAAGCCATTTCATCTTGCGTTTGGTCAGAATATTATAACTCTCCCCTGCTTATTGCTGGCATGGGTAACAAATACATCCGGGTTTATGATATTAGAACAGATACACATCTCAGTCCGCTACAGTATTCTACAAAAGCAGTCAATGGGATTACAGTAGATCCATTTAATCCGTATAGGTTCATTTCTAGTACTGATGATAATGTTATCAAAGTATGGGATATCCGAAAAAATAATGAAGCAATATCCTTTTTTATTATATGCTCTTATAATTATCAATTCAAAAACAAAAAACCAGCATATCTTCCTTAACTCTTGCACACATACTTACATTGAATTTAGAATTAAGTGCAAAAGATGGATTATCACAAATCGAGTTTTCTCAGTCTAGACCTGGACTTATTTCATCACTTCGAAAAGACGCCAATTTCATTCAGCTTTGGGATATCCAGGAGACAAAGTCATACGACTATGCCATTAATTTGGCTTCCAAAAAAAACTATTCCCTTCAGGAGATGGACCAAGTTGGACTTTCGGTTCCCGTTCTTTGGAAGAGTAGAAAAACACAATATACTATAAAACCTCCCATTTCCTTTTCTTTTATTCCCGCACCTCTACCGCCCAATGTACATCATATACTGGCGATGAGTAAAGATAGAAATTTTGAGTGCATTAAAGTACAGGAAGCGTGTGATATTTCTTGGGAACCCCAAGGAGGCATGATTATAACGGGAGAAAAGCATTTGGTTGAATATACTTCATCTGTACCAACAAAATCCATTTCATTCAAGAATGACGTGTCTGATTTGGGATATATGTAAGTGTAAAATATAGAATCAAAAAGGGCGGCTAACAATAAATGCTATAGAAGTGAATTATTAGGGTTATTGAGCAACAAAGAGTTTGCCACAGAGTTTGAGAAGGATATATCTGTTGTGATGCGAAAAAGAGCTATCCAAGGCTATTCTATGGATGTATGTATATTCATTAAGTCGCAGTGATAGGATTTCTAACATGAAAAGAAAAAAAAAGTACGATAGTAATATACATATTGTCAAAGATAACCGTAAACTAAGGGAGCTTTGGTCTTGGATGAAAAGAGCGGATCAGATTTCAAGCTACTTGTCCAGAATAGGTGACTTTGATTATAGCTTCCATGGTGTTTATGGTATCTGGTATGGTGGAGGTATGTGATGGATAATGAAAAGATGGATATATTACAATCATTTTACTTAGTTTTACCAGATTACCAATCACCATCATCTCCTAAAACACCGTATTCGGACGAATTTCCCAAATTAAAGACCCCTCAGAGAGGTAAATTGGACAGTTTTAAAAAGGAATCGGCTGTAGTGGAATTTGTGGATAAATCAAACTGCTTGCCGATGGTTGCAACATCAAAGTTGACACAACGAAATATCTCTCTATCCGCTTGTGGATTTGCGTTCACTGCCACCGAGTTTGAGAAGAAATTGACAAGGTAATGAACGAGCACTAGTAGCATAAAAGGTAATTGTTTTGACTAATATGTATAAAGGCTGGAATCACGCGGTGATTACGATAAAGCTGCAGGATGGGCACTGTTTCACGGTCTAACAGAGCGAGCCATAAAAGTATTGAGAAACGCCAAGAATGAAAATAAGGTCAAAGGTACGAAAATAAAGGCAGAATCATGCTAGATAGCTTGAACCTCGTATCTAAATGTAACTTGCATATTAATTTAGCACAACAATTCCATTTAATGTCTGCTGTATTGGCTGGATACCAAGAGAGAGAAAACACTGACAACAAGATATGGAGAGAGATATGCGAAAATCTCAGTAAAGACATGGTTAAAAGGCCTTACTTAAAAGCCATGTTTGCTTACATCACATCAGGGGATTGGTACACAGTATTAAATGAGCCTGAATTGACACTCAGGGAACGGATGGCTATTGCTCTTCGAGTTTTGGACGACGAACAGGTACTTGGTATCTACTCTTAACGAACCTATTTTAACACCAAATGATGTCTAGATGACGGAATATTTAAACAAGACGATGGACCATTTTATATCAAATGGGAATGCAGAAGGAATTGTTATTACTGGTATTACAAAGCGGGGAGTAGATCTTTTGGAAAGGGCCATTGATAAATTTGGGGATGTCCAGAGTGCAAGTCTAGTCATGAGCTATATAATACCACAGAGATTTAAAGACAATCGTGTAGAAGATTGGGTTGAAAAGTAAAGTGAAAATAGAGTAAATCAAAGTACAGTATCTTACAAAACATAATCGTAGCTATCGCTCTCTTTTAGATAGATGGCAACTATGGCGCGAAAGGGCAAAATTTGACATTCAGCGAGGAAAAAGAATGAAATCAAGTGAAATTGCTCCTCGACAAATTTATATGAGATGCAATATTTGCGGACAATCATTAAGCCATCGCTTTATTCCAAAAAACTTCAAAACTCGAGAAGGGAAGAGAATCAACACTTATGTCAATACTCACAACGGACGTGCAACAAATAGAGTAAAGGTAAGATATTGATCGTATTGAAATATAACAGGATCATTTTGATTAAAAAAGAACAAAAAATGATAGGATAACATGTGCCCCAATTGTAAAAAACCGTTACCAAGATGTGGGCTCTGTTTATTAAATATGGATGTTCCTATTAGTAGCCAAAGAAAATCAATGATAGTGAATGACCCACGTGCAGGTAAAATAGATATAATACTTGACACGTATACATTTTGGAATACTTATTTGACTGATATAGCAAATATGGCGGCCTTTGATCTTTGGTTCACTTGGTGTATTTCATGTTCGCACGGTGGCCATTCTATTCATATGCACGAGTGGTTCAAAAAGCACGCAACTTGTCCTATCAGCAATTGTGGATGCCAATGTCAGTTGATATAATGATTTATGTCATTTATCCTGCATTTTGTGTATTTTAAAGACAGAAACATAAAAGTAGTTTTATTCTTGTACTCTATTTATTCACATTGTTGTTATTGAAATGGTTCGTTTTAATTGATGATCAAATGAGCTTTGAGCCTAAGTCTTGTTTTAGGGTCAGGAACAATCTGGTTTAAATAACGCTTCAAAGAAACAACCTTCAAGTATTCAGTCTGAACTGAGCAACAAAAATACCCCAACACAAACTGAAGGTACTTGACTCTATCGTGTTTGTTTTATCTAGCTCGACACTTAAAGTCTTTCAAAGTAGAGGATTCAGAACCAGTCATTCCACAAGTAGGAGATGAGCAACAACAGTAGTGACAGTACAGATTATATATTAACAATAATAATAATAAAAAAAAAGGGAATCATTCAAGTTGTAACCTCATCCAACCAAGAAACTATTGACGATGAGTTGGAGCAGCTAAAGCAGATTCCAAAGGTACTACTTTAAGTATTCAAAGATAAACGGGAAAAGCACAAACATTCACCATTTGCCACTTCAATACAACAGTTTGAACCTTTCATTAAAGATTATGATAAAGGTTTCAGTATCGAGAATTTACTAGGAATAACAGGCGTCTTGAAGAACTCTTCGAAAGAGTCTTCACATGATTCCGAAGAACTAGATCCTTTGGCAGCTATTTTGTTTGAGTTACAGGAACACATTAAAGAGAATGTTTCGAGCATTGGTGCAGAGCAGGTAGATTGATATAGAATATGCCGATGCAACATACTCATCATCATCATAGAGAATATTATTACAGCGAATCAAATACGTAGACGAACTAAGCCAAAACACAGCACAAGCATTAACAACGGCATTTAATCAAGCAAAATATGCCTCTGAAAAGTTGTCAGAAGGTAACATGAGTAGCATTGTGTTTATTCTGATAAATCTAATCCTATAAAAGTCAATCTCATTAAAGAACAAGCGAAGCAGGCACAAAAGCAAGCAAGCGAAATATTCAAGGCACTTTCATCTTTAGAACAGTTTCTAGATCCGGATGACATTGCCGATAATAACGATCGATGGCCGTATTTAAAAACATTATCTGAAAAGGCATCAAAGGCATCTCCGTCCTTTGAGCGAATGATACGCTCGACTGATTTCGCTACTGGATCATCAACATCCCCATTGCTAGAGCGAGTTGTTGTAACAGGATCAACCAATGATTTGACGGAATATTCCGATAAAACACCTTCAAAGGCACTGAATCATTTGAGAGGTTTGTCAAGTAAAAGTATCCCCAGAATGACTAGAACCGACCATGATGTTGTTCCTCCAAAATCGTATTCGGAACAGGTTGTTCCCAAGAAATAAAGTATTTACTACTGCTGAAATGTTGATTTCTATAGAACTTTCCATAATTGTCTATTGAATTGGCACTATTGTGTATGTTTATTGCTTAGCATGGCCCTGTTTTTTAAATTCATCATGCTGTTGTTACACGTCAAACTATTCCTAATTTATGTACCTCGGAAAATCGTTTTGGAGACGTGCTTCAATAAAAGTTTCATGCTTATTAGTAACGTACACATACTACAGATACCTTCCCTCGCGTTTACAAAAGGTATAGATATAAGTTTAATATAATAATACAATATAACAACTGTTATTCATTTATTTAATTGTTTTGATCGGTTACAGAGCCGCAAGATCGTCTAATGCCTTGCCTTCTACACGGTGAATGATCCATTCGGAATGAGGTTCAGCACCTAATGCTTCGTAGAACTTGCGAGAAGGCTCATTCCAATCCAACACAACCCATTCATATCTGCCGCACTGGCGTTCCTTTGCAATAACAGCCAATTGTCTCAACAAACGCTTGCCGATACCTGTGCCTCTGAATTCGGGATACACAAAGAGATCCTCAAGGTAAAGACCAGGTCTACCCAAAAAGGTAGAAAAGTTATGGAAGTAGAGAGCCATGCCTGCAGGCTCAACAGGTGAATCCTCTGTCTTCTTACCATAGGCAATAATAACCTCGGCATAGCGACGTTCACCAAAAAGGTTCTCCTTCAAAATCTCCACAGTGGCGATCACTTCATGGGCAAGCTTTTCGTATTCAGCGAGAGCCTTGATCATATTTAAAATATGGGGAACATCTTCGGCGGTAGCAGGTTTGATCTCAACAAACGACATTTTTTTCCCTATTTTTTGAAAATGGTAAAAGTAAAACAAAAAGGAGAAGGTTTTTCTCAGGCTCCTTTTATATTCAAGATCAAAAGGTGATATAACTCCGAAAATGAGTCATCATTTTGACCCTTTACCTCTACTAATAATATATACAAGTGATAGGATCAGCATTAAACTGTAACAAATAAGCGCAGTTATACATAAACAAACATTTGAATAATATGTTCCAACACTAAATGTTCCTGAAAATTCTAGTAAACATCGGTTACTGGTAAAAATTAGCCTTTCACGATCTTACTGGTTCTCTCTTTGAACGAATAAAGGTTTACAAGTACAATTATTTCAAGGATATTGATTGCTTCCATTAATAATCAGGGTAAATAATCCACCAGCAAGTCAAGCACAGATAGGCTAATGTTAAGTTGTTTGGATAAAGATATTAAGCTTTCAAATGGAAACAAATGTCAAACACAAAAATTACACATGTTCTGGAATTTTCCAAAATCGTTATGCTTAAAGAAAAAAAAAACTGATCTTTGAATAAATATAGATGCTGTTTATTTAAAATAGGTATATTTCTACATGTAAATGGTTTTTTATCTGATGAATTATTGTTTTTGCGCAGATGTCCTATTTAAAGAGATAAAGATTAGCACAAGATACAAATAGACACCATCCTCGTCCTACAATTACTTACATTTCTTTTAATTCCTTGGAAAAGGCGGTGTTAATATCTTTACGCTTTAATTTTTGGGCAGCGGTCAATAAACCTTGCTCAGAGGTCCACATGTCTTTGCAAATCCAAACATCGCTCACAACCTCAGTTCCCTTCAATCCTGACTTTTTGGCCTGCTCCTGTAATAAGTTCAAAACAAGCTTGCGTACAGTCTTATTTTCACAAATGGCATCCCAATCGCCTTCCACACCATTTTCAGCAGCCAAAGCTTTAAGCGTCTTTTCAATAGGAACCAATAAAGCAACAGGACGGGCGCAGAATGGATCAGCATAGACACAGATGTTTTCGACAAGACTGCATGATTTGTAGACACTTTCCAACTTCTCCAAAGCAATATATTCACCATTACTTAATTTGACGAGATTCTTGAGACGATCAATGATAACCAGGGTACCTCTCTCTGTCCATTCACCAATATCACCTGTCTTTAACCAGCCGTCCTCTGTGATTGTTTCCTTTGTAATATCATCACGCTTAAAGTATCCACTAGTAATTGAAGGCCCTCTGATCCAAATTTCACCTTGGGCATTGGGGGTATTTGTAGAGAAATAATTTGCATCAGGAACATCTACCAATTTCACTTCAACGCAAGGGACTGGTGAACCAACTTCGCCTAGTTTGAACTGCTCTGGTGCCATAATTGCGCACATTCCAACACTATGTATATAATAGTTTATGTTAATCAATGTATACACTTAATATAAGTAAGAAATGGTTTACCTTTCTGTCATACCGTAACCAGCTAAAATAGGGCAAACAGCCAATGACAAGAAATCTTGTGTTTCCTGAGAGACAGGTGCACCACCGGAAAGACAGTAACGAAGACGACCTCCCAATTGCTTCTTCACTGTATTAAACACCAACCTGTTCAATAAACCTGTACCAAACCCATTGGTACCAAGGTAGCGCTTCATATTCAATGCATTCATAAAGATCTTTTCGACGCGAGGTCCTTTTTTCTGAACAGTGGTTAAAATGGTCTTTCGGATGGTTTCCCAAACCTGAGGTACACCTGTCATGATGGTAGGTGCAAATTCTTGAAGATCGCCATTACATTTTCTTACTGAAACATTGGTCAAAGTACGGACTGAGCCATATCCTAGGGTGATACCCAAGAAGATACAAAGATTTTCTACCAAGAACTCTAAAACGTGGGCTAATGGAAGGTAGGCCATCATGGAATCATTTGGTTCAATCAAATGTTGAAGCATGGTGCAGCACCCAGACACTATATAAAAGATATTATTTTTTTTTTTCACAAAACATTTTGTTTTTTTCCGTATATTACCAGCAGCAACTACATTTCCATGAGTAAGCATGACACCCTTGGGGTTACCTGTGCTTCCACTGGTATACATAATACAGCATAATTCCTCACTGGTGGGCTTAACTGGTTCAACACTATGCTCTTTTCCGAGAGCGCTTAATTCTTCAAAAGATAAGATGTGCTTCAATTGATTATACGACTTTAATTTCTCGATATGCTCGGGTTTTGCTTCTCCTCTGTAAACAACCGCTTCAATGGTAGGACAATTTACAATGATTTTATCAAGAATAGTAAGTTGCTCACTGTTCATGAAACAAATCTTGGCTTCAGACTCTGAGATGGAATGCTGGAGACCTTCAGGACCAAGCGTGTCGTAAGCAGTAACAATAATCATGGCTTGAGTAAAGGCACCTATAAGAAGTAGAAATATATTAAGTTACACTGCATAAAAAAAATCAAAACCATATAAAAATTACCTTGAGCCATCAACATCCATTCAACACTTGTGGAAGCAAAGATTTGTAATTTATCGCCTTTCTGAGCACCAAGGTATCTTAAAGCAGAACCAATTGCTTTAGCTGTAGTAAAAGCTTCCTGATAAGTATAGTAGTCATAACCACTTAAATGGAAATAAGTCCAGGATTTCTTCTGCTTCTTTTCCACACCATCAACAACCTTTGTCACTTCTTTTTTTTCAACAATGGTATCAACGAGCTTACGATATCCGAAGCCCTTACGTTCCTGGTAAGTTGTGGCAGAATACTCCAACACGTCATAGAGAGTTTCAACACCTTCTGCGGGTGTGGTCATTAAAGAGCTTGGAGACAAGATGGAACGATAAATAGGTCCTTGACCTGCTTCAGCTTCTGAGACTTCAACGGAAAATTTGGATTGCATTTTGGAATTAAATGGGAAAAAGTATGAATAAAACCTGAATACAAAATCGAAAAACTTTATTTTTTATATTCGAATTTTACAAACACCGACCTTTTGTTTTTTTTATAATTTTCATATGAATATTTTAAAAAATCAAAAAAGGTGGTATTCTTCCTGATTGAGTTGATTAAAAAAAAAAGCCTTGCTTTATATTAATTTTAAAATGTAAAGCATAACCACCCTTGCTGTTTGCCTAAAGTTTTCTTCTCTACTGCTCTGTTCCTTTATTTGGGTTTCAGGTGGCTCGTTTTCGTATTACTAATGGTCATCGCGAGCCATTAAAAATAATCAAATAACTGTACGTGATCTGTTGTTTATTTTATTGCAATACTTGGTTTTGTAAAGGAATTATCTCTGGTGATGGAATAAACGAAAGGCTCGCGTTTTTTTTTTTATAAAAAAAAACCGGGTTTCACGATGAGGTGATTTCTGTATTGATCTCAGGAACATATAAAACTTTAAAATATCGTCATTGGAGGAGTACTTTTTTTTCTTCTTTAATCACGGCCAAAATAGGTATACGCTTTCGCTTTTTTTATTGGTTTAGAAACGTTGTGTTCCTCTAACCGACATTAGTCTTTGATTGAAAATACATATATATTAAACTGCATATTTTTCTTTATTTCACAATTTTATTTAAAAGAAAGGTATATCACTACTATTTTCATACATTCATTTGATCTCCATAATTTTTTAATAAGCAAATACTTTTAATTTGATGGTATGAGATACAGTGATTCGGCGAGAACAGAATTTTGGAGACCAATTAGGATATGTTTGTGTTTGTTAGACTATTTAAAAACACATGTTAATCCAATTCGATTTCAGGCAAAGCAATTAAATTCGGATCTTAAAACAAAACATTGTTGAAAATGACAAGAGTATTATTAACATTGATTTTTGATGAGAGTGATATGTAATAAGTTATATGATATACCGTTGCAATACATCATCGATAAAGAGCGATCTTAATCTATTTAATTATGAACATAAATACCTCATTAAAGTATAACTCTCTATGGAGCCCAATAAAAAAATCCTCTGTCTCTCTATCATACAATTTTGAGGTCCTATAAAACCTGATGGGATATAAAAACCTGTATTCGTTGTTCAAACCATCTGATAAATTTTGAACTATGAAACAGATATAGAATGATGCTGATAAAGCAAAATATGGGATCACAAAGAGTGATACACTTACTTTTAATATTATTAATAACCACATTTGTCTATCGGAATTGGAGAAGGAGCTATGACCAATTCCTTTATAGGTCATATTCAAACTTTACTACTTGAATCAATCCTTATGCCTGGCTTGTATAACCGGCTAGGCTATAGAGACATTAAAACACAGATCATTTATTCATTCAAAAACATCTAATACATTATCCACAATACAAAGCTTGTTTACTTTATACTATTATTAATATTCATGAAAGGAGTTGTTACACTAGTTTCAGTTTATATTTAGCATCCAAATATTTGATGTCCATGGTATTCCGAGAAATCATTGATGTGACTAGGATCATGCAGGAGATTAAAGTTGATACGTAAAGAATATCAATAAGCATATATACAATGCTTTTTATTTGATCTAATATTGAAAAACTTGTATTTTTTTTTAAAAAAAAAAAGTATCAAATAAAGCCTTCTAAGATGGTATTAGAAAGTCGTCAGATCCAATGTCTTATTTTTAAATGCCCCAAAAGGTTATTTCGGTAAAAGTCCTTGTGTATATAGCATCACCTAACCAAGTCTGAAAGGCTGTCACTTAGGTAAATAAATACACTCTTTAGCTATTACAAGATTCGAAAGTAAAGCAAAGAAAAACACAATTAATAATCAAATGGAAGCAGCAAAAGAAGAAACGATCAGTTGTTTCTCTTCTTTTTAACGAAAATAATCCAACAATGGTGCTAAAGCATGGAATAGCAACAAACTTCTTTATTGAATTTGGTAATTATATCCGGGTTCTTCTTTTGTAGTCATTATTGACAAACATAACATGCGGTTATAACGATAATGTTTACTTATTTATAATAGGATTAGTATCTATTAGTATCTACACATCAATGATATTTACATATTTGTTTTTAAATATTCTCAAATATTGGTAGTAAAACCCCTGATACAGTCATATTCACGTTCAAAATCGTTATGGCTAGTAGTGAAATGACAATTACATTGAATACTCGAGCATTAAAACGAGACTATTCATATTTATCTTGCATTTAATGATATCCATATTGTACTGTTTTTTTTCCAAGAAAAAAAAATCCAAAAACCTTACACAAACATTTTTGTATGTTCACATTTTACAAGGTTGGTATAATCTGTTTTTGCAAAGTTGCTTTTGAAAGAAAAAAAAAAGCCTTAAAAAACACGAATAGTCAATTTTGATTGGTCTAAAACTGTTCTTATAATCACCTAAAAATAGAAATTGACAGTCATAAAACAAAGTCAGAGGGGGATGTAAAGCACCCTAGAAGAAAAAAAACGACAGAGGTTACTCTTCATTAATTTATAAATGGCACAGCAAGCTAAACAAGCAGCACAAAAACTCGGTGGTATGTTCCCCCAAGGCTCTGGTAAGGGTCTTGGCTCTGCCGCTGGTGCTCTTATTGCCTTGGGTGGCTTAGGTTATGGTATTAACGCTGCTCTTTTCAATGGTAAGAAACATGTCAATTCGATCTCGTTTACATTTTCACTCACTCGCTTCCATTAGTCGATGGTGGTCACAGAGCTATCAAGTATACACGTTTGTTTGGTGTCCAGAACACTGTCTATAACGAAGGTACTCACTTCGTCATTCCTTGGTTTGAAACTCCTATTATCTATGATGTTCGTGCAAAGCCTCGTAACGTCGCTTCTTTGACTGGTACCAAAGGTATGAATAGTAAATTTTAAGTTTAACAAGTGAGTGTTGCTAAAATAGAAGCATCAATAGATTTGCAAATGGTCAACATCACCTGTCGTGTACTTTCAAAGCCTCGTTCAGATCAACTCGCCACTGTATATCGTACACTCGGACAGGATTATGATGAACGTATTCTTCCTTCCATTGTCAACGAAGTGCTCAAGTCAGTTGTTGCCCAGTTCACTGCTTCTCAGTTGATCACACAGCGTGAACGTGTTTCCCGTCTCGTCCGTGAAAACCTCGTTCGTCGTGCCTTACGTTTCAATATAATTTTGGATGATGTTTCCATCACACATGTTGGTTTCTCTCCCGTTTTCGAAACTGCCGTTGAAGCCAAGCAGATTGCTCAACAGGATGCCCAGCGTGCTGCATTCGTTGTTGACAAGGCCCGTCAAGAAAAACAATCCATCATTGTCCGCGCTCAGGGTGAAGCTAAATCCGCAGAATTGATTGGTGAGGCTATTGAGAACAAGCCTGGTTTCTTGGAGTTGAAGCGTATTGAAGCTGCTCGTGAAATTGCTCAAGTCATCTCTCGCTCTGGTAACAGAGTTATGCTTGACTCTGACACTCTCTTACTAAACATCAACTCTACAGAGAAGTCTGCCAAGAAGGATTAAAAAAACAAAATAGGAAATAAATTGAAAAAAATGTAAATGTTAATTATTTATTTAATCTTACAAAGTGATTCATATAATAAGAGTGTTGCTGTAAAGAATACCATGAAAAGAGGGGATGAAAAACATAGTAAAAAGCGTGTTGTTTTAAATTACAAGAACTAATAAGAAATATACCAATTCACTTGGTATTTAAATGCTGATTTGTCGTTACTAAGCATGCAACGCAAACTATACAGACTAATATTATTGGTAGTAGCTAAGTTTAAGAGCTTTGTGTTCCTGGATTAAATGTGCATTATTATAAATGACAGAAATGTTGAAAAAGCACAGTCATTTAACATGAAAATGACAGCATTTAAACCATATATCTGAAACTTGAGGTTGAAGTAATTAAATTTAACACAAATAAACATAAAAAAAATGTGGCATTTTTACGCCTTTCTGAAATATTCTTTTTATTCTTTGCTCCCATTTTTTTCTCTTTCGCTACCTTGGAACTCCTTTGACTTGAGATCGCTAACAGTTGTTTTGGGAACTGACTTATTGATGAACTCCTATAGAGTTTGTAAGACTGATTTTATTTCAAACGTTATGAGCTTATTCAATCTGATCTAATGGCTGCATGCACTTCAGTGTAGCTACTAAGAATAACTTTGTGTAAACTTAAAGCAGGTTATAGTGCTTACAATGTTCGTTTATGGTAAATACTGTAAATCACTAAACTCAAACTAGATTCTGGGTGAGTGTCGCTATCTATTACCATTTGAGACACCAATTATTTTTTTGGGACTAAATTACATTACCATACCCGATCCTATTTAATGACATCGTTGAAAATTATTGGTCATCGACGCTACTTCTAAAATGGATAGAGAATATATTGAGTTGGGTCCGAGAAACATTTCATATCTGAAGGAAATTCATTATCATACCAATCCTGAGCCTTGCATCTGTTACCTCCACAAGCTACGAAGTCCAATTCCACCCAAAAGAATTTTTTTAAACGTAATATTTTGTGATTGATAGCATTATGTAAGGGCACACTCTTATTCAAAGCCATCCTGTTTCATTCTTAATAAGAGAATAGTAATCATATCCTTATATTACAGTACTCGAAAAACCTAACAATTCTGATGGTAGCAAAAAGATGAACTATAGATGTATGAATATTCATCTTTAGAGGAACCACAGGTATCTCTATTCTCCTTTATATATTGCCTGTCTACGCCATCTAGTTTAAAGTTAATTAACTACCAAGCTGTTTATGCTAATTGTATACCATCTATAAAAAAAACAGAATTTGATGCTTAAAAGGTTATACAAATGATTTAAAGCTGGATGGCCAAGTTTTTTTTTTTTAATAGAAATTAGGAAGATTAAAAGTTTTAAATTAAATTTGAAAGAGTTTTAGAGTTCTCTTATTGTAAATCGATACGATTACACAACTATTTAATTTTGGTTTATAAAGGAAATCATTAGAATTTGAAGTCAGGACAGATGGGTGTAACTGTAACTTACTGTAGATATCTTAACCTCCCGAAGGAGGAACCCCCGTTGATTGAGATAATTCTGTTGGTTTATATTGAACAGGTCGTCCAAGATTCTGTCATATAGCTGTGGCGATGTTGAGTATGTTTTTCGATGCATTTACATCACGATTCCAAACTGTTTCACAGTGTTTACAAACCAGGACAGTTACGTTAGGCCAACCATATGGAATTTTCACAGTAGTTTTCATGTTTTTTTTTCAGGCACGAGCTGCATACCTGCATACAATATGTTAACCGAGTTACCATTTGTATACTCATTAATATCAACAATGACATTGTGGAACCTGTTCGATCTTTGAATAAGCTTCTTCCTTAGCAAACCGGTCACACCTGACTCTTGACCTTTAATCTTGACCGTGTCTTTGTTATACATTCCGTCACCAAAAGCAATTAGCGTTATAGCACTCGATGGGGAGAAAGGCTTCTTGATGTGATTCTTTTTGGGCTTCTTGACTCTATAAGAAAAAGATTAGTACTTGGCAGTAAGTTGGAAAAAAATAAAGTCAC